>CM034541.1:32431812-32444312 GCA_020002185.1 Paraescarpia echinospica
GCTGAACGTCAACCTTCCCAGCAGACAGCGGACCGACAATCTTCCCAGCAGATAGCTGACCGGCTACCTTCCCAGCAGACAGCTGATTGGCAACCTTCCCAGCAGACAGCGGACCGGCAACCTTCCCAGCAGATAGCTGAACGGCAACCTTCTCAGCAGACAGCTGAACGGCAACCTTCCCAGCAGATAGCTGAACGGCAACCTTCCCAGCAGACAGCTGAATGGCAACCTTCTCAGCAGACAGCTAAACGGCAACCTTCCCAGCAGATAGCTGAACGGCAACCTTCCCAGCAGACTGCGGACCGGCAACCTTCCCAGCAAATAGCTGAACAGCAACCTTCCCAGCAGACAGCTGAATGGCAACCTTCTCAGCAGACAGCTGAACGGCAACCTTCCCAGCAGACAGCTGAATGGCAACCTTCTCAGCAGACAGCTGAACGGCAACCTTCCCAGCAGATAGCTGAACGGCAACCTTCCCAGCAGACTGCGGACCGGCAACCTTCCCAGCAAATAGCTGAACAGCAACCTTCCCAGCAGACAGCTGAATGGCAACCTTCTCAGCAGACAGGTGAACGGCAACCTTCCCAGCAGATAGCTGAACGGCAACCTTCCCAGCAGACAGCTGAATGGCAACCTTCTCAGCAGACAGCTGAACGGCAACCTTCCCAGCAGATAGCTGAACGGCAACCTTCCCAGCAGACAGCGGACCGGCAACATTCCAAGCAGACAACTGAATGTCAACATTCTCAGCAGACAACTGTACGGCAACCTTCCCAGCAGACAGCGGACCGTCAACCTTCCCAGCAGATAGCTGTAAACCAATCTTCCCAGCAGATAGCTGAATGGCTACCTTCTCAGCAAACAGCTGACCGACAACCATCCCAGCAGACTGCGGAACTGCAACCTTCGCAGCAGATAGCTGACAACCAACCTTCCCAGCAGATAGCTGAATGGCTACCTTCTCAGCAAACAGCTGACCGACAACCATCCCAGCAGACTGCGAACCTGCAACCTTCGCAGCAGATAGCTGACAACCAACCTTCCCAGCAGATAGCTGACAACCAACCTTCCCAGCAGATAGCTGAAAACCAACCTTCCCAGGAGATAGCTGAACGGCAACCTTCACAGCAGATAGCAAAACGGCAACGTTCCTTGCAGATAGCTGAACGGCAACATTCCCAGCAGATAGCTGAACGGCAACCTTCCCAGCAGACAACTGAACGCCAACCTCCCAAGCAGACAACTGAACGCCAACCTTCCCAGCGGACAGCTGAACGCCAAGCTTCCAAGCAGATAAATGAACGTCAACCTTCCAAGCTAGCTAACAAGATAGCTAAACGGCAATCTTCCCTGCAGATAGCTGATCGGCAACCTTTCCAGCAGACAGCTGAACATCAACCTTCCCAGCCGGTAGCTGAATGGCAACCTTCCCAGCAGATAGCTGAACGGCTACCTTCCCAGCAGATAGCTGAACGGCTACCTTCCCAGCAGATAGCTGAACGGCTACCTTCCCAGCAGATAGCTGAACGGCAACCTTCTCAGCAGATAGCTGAACGGCAACCTTCCCAGCAGATAGCTGAACGGCAACCTTCTCAACAGACACCTGGACACCATCCTTCTGAGCAGACAACTGAAAATCGTGACACCGTTTTTCACTGCCCTCCCGCAACAGTAGATTCAGATACAGAATCTTCTGATATGCTCTCTGACAGCGGAAGTCAGTATAATCCAAACAATGAAACTGTATCATCAGATTCAGAAGAAGCAGAAGACGACTTTGTTCCTGACTCAGACAACTCTGAAGAAATACTGTCGACATATCCTGCCTTAGATGGTGCAATACAGCAGTTACCTGATTGCCTAGAACAAGTCTCAGTACAGAGAGGTAACATCCACAATGAGACAATGCAAGGTGTAACTAGTGCTGATAGCTCAGTGGGTGGCATAACTGTGATGACTACAAGCAATTCGGGCAATTATCGTTCATGGGACAAGAAATACTACTGTGTCTATTGTGAAAAACCACAGTTGAAACTGCCACGGCATTTGGAAGCTATGCACCAAGACGAGCCAGAAGTTGTTCAAGCACTCTGTGACAAAGACAAGAAGAGCAGGCAAGCAAAACTGACAAAGATTCGCAATCTTGGTAATCACAAACATAACTGTGAAGTGCTGAAGAGTGGGGTTGGATCATTAATAGTTTCGTACAGACCAAAGGCTTCCTGTTCACCAGAAGATTATGGACCATGCCAGTATTGCTACGCGTATCTGGTGCGGAAGGACCTATGGAAGCACAAGTGTCAGTTGCAACCAGCAGTGGATGTTGATGGCAGAAACAGGAAGCGGAAACGGTATGCGCAGTCATGCAAACTACTCTTGCCACCCCCAAAGGGAGCCAGTGAGGCCTTGAACAGCGTGTTGTCTTCCCTGAAGCAAGACGCCGTATCACGTGCTGCAAAGAACGACGCTCTTGTAATGCAGCTGGCAAGGAAAGAGTACCTTAAGGTGGGCCATGACAGTGAGCAGCACGATTATATTCGGGCAAAAATCCGTGAAATGGGACGTCTACTTTTAGAACTACGCCAGAAACCGGGAGCAGAAGGTGCCGATCTTGAGTCGTTCATCGACCCGACTAAATTCAGAGAGGTTGTCAGTGCTGCAAAGAAAATGTCGGGTTACAGCGAGACCGCACACACTTTCCGTACGCCCTCACTAGCACTGAAAATTGGCCATTCCGTCAAAAAATGTGCTTTGATCGTCAAAGGTCAAGCACTGGAATCACTCGATGGGGATCTAGAGAAGAGGGCAGAGGCCTTTCACCAACTCTGCGAAATGAAATGGACGGAAGAAATATCATCACATGCACTGAGGACATTGCACCACAAGAAACGCAATAAAGCAAAGGTGTTGCCACTGACTGAGGATGTGATTAAGCTTACAAGCTACTTGAAAGAAACTGGAAGGAAGCAGGTGGGATTGCTAAAAGAAGACAGCATCGATGCCAACAGCAAGATGCTGGCCTATGACACACTGAACAGCACTACACTGACATCAGTGTTGCTGTTCAATAGACGGCGTCAGGGAGAAGCTTCTAAAATGACCTTATCTGACTACAGTGAGAAACACTTTGTGGGACGTCAAGACGTTGTTGTAAAGTCCCTATCAAATGTCGAACAGGAACTATGCAAAATGATAACCAGGGTAGAGCTGGTCGGGAAACGTGGTCAAATAGTGCCAATCTTGTTCACCGCTGAGATGAAATCATGGATTGACCTTCTTCTTGAAGTGAGGGCAGAAGTGGGAATTCCAGCAAAAAACAGCTACGTTTTTGCACGGTCACACTACGGCTCTCTTGGTCACATCCGCGCGTCTGATTGCTTGCGTGAGGCGAGTATGGTCTGTGGAGCAAAACAACCCGAGAATTTGAGGGGAACGCAATTGCGGAAGCAGATTGCAACTCTATCTCAGATTCTCAATCTCAAGGAAAATGAAATGGACATGTTAGCAAAATTTCTTGGCCATGACATACGTATTCATCGAGAATATTACAGACTGCCAGAAGAGACTTTGCAAGTGGCAAAAGTAGCCAAGCTTCTTCTGGCAATGGAAAGAGGAACGGTTGGATCCCTAGCTGGAAAGACACTGGACGACATTATCATTGATCCTAATGAAGGTTTGAATGCTTTTATTGTTCTTTCAATGTTAACCAGTGCACACTGACTACCAAGTGTTGCAACAACAACCATTAGCCATAGAAGATCCACAAACATCTTCCTTTTCAAAACATGTCTCTTCAGTTCCTTAATTACATATATGATTAACTTATGTTATCATTTTAAAGCAAAATTACAACTGTTGCTGCAGCCACAACGAAACATTGGAAATCAGCATGTCTTATTTCTGCAGGTGTTTTAATTTTTGAAATGTATGTCCACATATGGGAAGATCGGTTGCATTTATTATATGTTTTTAATGGTCGTCGGGTACAATTCCACCGTGTATTGTTATCACGGTGTCACTTATTTTACAAATAATTGTTTCAAGCCAATCATCACATCACTTTACTTCTTATATTGATTTCTTATGATGTCCCTTCTGTCTGTAGAGGTGGATGAAGAGAATGATCACGGCGAAAACAATGACAATAACAGTGTTGGTGGTAAGCTGAATTGATAATAATAATAATGGACTTCTAACTCGCCTGTATCCCCAGGAATCTGAGCTCAGAGGCGCAACATACAATAATCGTTAAGCATAATCATGAACGGGGACGTGCAATAGTCATCATTAGTGCAGGGGACCGCCGAAAGTTTATGGTGGGAATGCAATTTCAAACAAATACGTCTCAAGTTTATTACGAAAGGTTATTTTAATATGATGGGGAGTTGATTCCAAATTTTTGGTGCAGCCACAGAGAAAGCACGCTTGCCAATATCAAGCTTAATTTTGGGGATAAATAATTGTTGTAAGGCAGATGATCTTAGATTCCTAGGGATATCTGAAATACGCAGGAGACTAACTAACTAGGTAACAGTAGCTAATTTGGATTTGATTCAATAAGCGACTGGAAGCCAGTGGAGCTGTCTAAGTAGTGGTAGCGATGGTGAGAAACGAGGGGCTCTGACATCCATCAAAATATTACACTATTTGGCCGCTAACAAATACTACATTATTTGAATGCTAAGAAATCCATTTAACACAATCGTGCAGAATAATGACATATTATCCTTAGCTTAATAGCACCCACACATTGTGCCAAAATATACTTCAATATTGTCATTTATTGTTCCGCATTCAAACAAAATTAAAAACAATTTTCTAAAATTATTCATCTTGCTCATCTCTATAATACATTTTTTTAACATTCCCTATTAACCTTGCAGAAGTGCCTGGCACAGAGCATGAGATGGAAGACGAACAATCCAGCAGCAATACTACCAGCGAGGAGGAGGACTATGTTCTTGAGAAATGTAAGTTCGTTATATGCTAAATAGTAGCGTTTATTCCTCCTAGATTAAAATAACTTCTTAACATTAATATAAAGCAAAAGCTTATTCACCTCGAACAATCACGCAAATGTTGAACATCTTATCTGTTGAAAATCTTACAGGTGTCCCACCCAAATTTTTTGGACCGCATCCACCTTCTACGGGAAGATGCATGCATGTACTGCAATACTTAAGACACATTAGGAATGCACAGCCACCATTTGCACAGTCATCTCACGGAGGTACTGTCCCTGTAACTGTATCTATAGTGAAGCCATCTGCATTTGCAAAAGGACTACATAGCCGAGAAAAGGGAACCACTATATATAGGATATGTCTCTAAGAATCAGACCATTACTTTTTCAGTCGTCTAAATCAACGATGTTGTTCAATTGATTGAACAATTGAGTCTAAATTGTTGGTCTTCCCCGTGTTGCAGCAAATTGCAAAAGACGCGACATGAGCAAGTCGGGGCCAAACAAGAGAAAGAAGAGGCAGACGCTGGGTGAGAAAGGATGCAGACGAAGAGTGTGGAATGACGCTGAAAAATCAGCAGTCATGCGACATCTTGGTACTAAAATTCTCCTTAAGAGACTGCCAGGAAAACGAGACATTGAGAGATGTCTTGCAATGGAACCCGTTCTTGGAGAGAGAACGTGGACCAACATCAAAGACTTTTGTCGAAACAGCATCATATCGGCAACCAAGTAGACCAGCTTCATTAGTATTGCATGATGGGGAATCAATGTCACGTTCATGATTTTGTGTAACCTTAGTCAAATAGAGTAGTAACTCATTAGAGTAAGATTGATCCCATTGTCTGGGTTATTGTTCACACAAACACACACACCATGTGGTCTATGAAATGACATGACACCAAATGAAGTACACGGGTGATTAGTGAATTATGGTGATGCTTAGTTGATTAGCACAACGAATGCAGACCAATTATAATTTTATTTGTGCTATTAGTGGCATATCTAGGATCTGGCAAAGGGAGACCAAAGGGGGGGTCATGTTTAGTCGGTTTCTTATGCTAACCTGTAGTAACCGAACAGGTTACATACAAAAAAATCAGCCAAAAGAGGCTTGGCCAAATGCCCCCTAAATACGCTAAGATTGTAAATTTAGGTGTAAGTATAATTTGACGTGAAGTCAATACATTGGGCTTGCAGTGTATTAATGCGTAATATGCATGGATGAATACTATGCTCTATTTCGGTGCCTCTCATGCCCCTCCATGCCTTGCCTCCTGGCTACGCGCCTGACAACCAGCGACACATTGTGAAATGGCTTGTTTGTGTTACTTTATCTGAATAAAAAGCGATGTTATAGTTGACAAATTAGGTGTCGTTTTATTATGCCAAATCGGATGATATGCAGCACATATAAATTCACGTTAAAACTCCCAATTGTTTGTGTGTGGCTGGTTATGGGTGAAAATAGCACAACAAATACACTACGTGCTGGCGGCCGATTGGAATCTATGGAAATCAGTGCCTCTGTACACTGAATTTTGTGTGAGGTGTAGGACATAAACATACCATTTAGTCTCTCTGCCAGAAAAAAATTCCAAAACAATGTATATAATTACATGTGTATATATATATATATATATATTTATATGTGTGTGTGTGTGGACATATATATATATATTATATATATATAATATAAAATATATATATGTCCACACACACACACACATATATATGTATATATATATATATATATATATATATACACAATTTCACAATATACACAACAACCAAAACAAAACAGCAAGTTCACTATTTGTTGAACATTTTCTATTTTAATTTTTTAAATTTATATGTATATATATGTATATATATGTATATATATATATATATATACTCGAGCAATGTAGTTTGGTGATGTGAGCATTTTAGGAGAGATCAAACGATGAAAGAATGACACTTAAACTATCATCAAGGACCCCGTTAACTTCACGGTCATACATACATAAATTTATGTGTATATATATAACTGAAAACTGAGTTACAACTATAAGTTTCTTCAATGTCGCGTATTTTCGTTAGTGGAGCAACATCTATTTTCACTAAATATAACTACACGGTCATACATACATATATATATATATATACATACATACATACATTTATGTATGTATGACCGTGAAGTATATATATATATATATACTTCACGGTCATACATACATATATATACATATATGTGTGTGTGTGTGTATGTATGACCATGTAGTTATATTTAGTGAAAATAGGTGTTGCTCCAATAACGAAAATACGCGACGTTGAAGAAAATTATAGTTGTAACTCAGTTTTCAGTGTTATGCAGTTTTAAAACTAAATGCAACTGTGTAGCGAAATCGTGTCATGCATGACTTAAACACAACTTGTCATCGGTATAAATTAAGGAATTTCTTGATTATTTCCCCAGTAAAGCATAACTTATATTTGGTGCACGGTGTGCTGTGCATCAACCTATATTTATACATGACCGCATATGGATAGTAAGCAACACAGACTGTGTGTATAATGTGTGTCCTCGGTCTGAATGTACAGAGTCCGGTGATTAAAAATTATGATTTAATAACAAATACACCGTTTTTTCAAATCACTAACATTAATGCTTACATATATTAACCAAATAACAATGTCGGTCTGTTATTAACGAAGTCCCCGGTTGGCTGGATCTACTCCGGTGTCCTCGGTTGGCACCATATACATGTATGTGTGTGTGTGTGTGTGTGTGTGTGTGTGTGTGTGTGTGTGTGTGTGTGTGTGTGTGTGTGTGTGTGTGTGTGTAAACATATATAGTAAAATTGCAGGTAACATGAAATGTAGATGTTACCTTAATGGTGAGCTTTGTATAATAAATAGGTAAATACTTGTTCGAAATATACGAGTCAAGCAAAGAACAGTTCGCGTTTGATCAGTCTTAGCACTGTTTCTTGTTCTTTTATCGTACCACAGTAAAACATAATTAGTAACACATATCTATACATCAATATAAAATACGTTAAATTGCAAATACAAAAAAAAATAAAACGTATACATGGAATGTCCGTCCTTACATTATAAACATTGCACAAACATATTATCTAAAGCAAATGGACTAGATGTGTTGTTTATCATTTAGCAGTTCGCAATATATTTCCACTGTCTGCGTTGATGTAGCTTTCATATAATGTGTTTCAACGTGTAACGTTATCTGTAAAAGCATAGACTCACTAGTTAATTATTACCAGTACTTAAATAATCACCCCCACAGTTAACATAGCGACATCCGGATATTTGTAGCCTGCGCCTCAACTTTACTTCATCGACGGTGGCGCCTCCTACCTGCGCCTACTGTCACAGGACGAAGGAGCCACCGGAAGTTGGAAACATCTTGCCATTTTGAATATCCAGGTTGGTCAGCTGAATTAGCAAGTACATGTCTATAGTCCAGTTTTATTATCAGACTTACCATAACCATATTATTATTATTATTTGTGTTTCCTGTTACATGGTCTCAAATGTTAAGGTATAGGTAATTTTACTTTTAAAAAGATTGTCCTGGATGAAAACATGTTAGAGTAGATAAGCATTAGAATAATTCCTTAGTAATTAATTTAACGGTGTAGTTTAGACACAATGCCAGAAGTAGTCTTGATTTCGCCGTGTAAGAGAGGCTGGCGACATATACCCATATGACTGTTGCCGTCAGATGGTATCACTTAATTTCGGCGATCCACCCTGTATTTACGAGAACAATTAAGATATATATAATGCCTAGCATTTTGCCCCCGACAGATAAGTTCACACATATACCATTTAAACTTGTCTTGGAAACATCCAGTTACGCTGGAGATGCTTCGTGAAAGCTGTTGATACTTATACTTCCACCACTCTCTCGAATACCGCATGTTTGTATAGCCTGGGTGCGGCGCGCTACGTACTCCTTTGTACAGTTGATTGGGTTGAGACAACGAGGACTAGAGCAGTCGGCGGAGTCCAACCTCTAATCCTTTCAGTTAAGAGCTACCACATTACTTCATGGTGATCTTAATCGACCACATTGGTCCTCGCAGAATGACACGGAGAGCAAAGCCACATTCCTCACGCGGGGCGAGTATGACGTGAAGCGAATCGTAGGATACGACAACAACAAGAAACTAGTGAGAGTGATTGTTTGTACTAGCAGCAACAGTGACAGAGTTTGTGGCAGTGATAGTAACAGTGATTGTGTTAGTAGCAGTGGCAGTAGCCATTAACAGTGTTAGTGACAGTGGTAGTGTTAGTGACAGTGTTGGTGACAGTGGTAGTGTCAGCGACAGTGGCAATGTCAGTGTCAGTTACAGTGTTAGTAACTGTGATCATGGCAGTGTTAGTAACAGTGACTATGTTGGACATGGTTTCTTCTGTTGTATGTTACAAAAATGTACTTGTTTCTGTAGATATTACATCTCTACAAATGGCGACCCGAAGAAAAGACATTTATTCAGGTAAACATGTTTTCAATATCAATCGCAAAATAAGTAGTGAAGAGTCCTATATGACTAGTAGAAAAGAAAAAAAATTCCGTATAAAATAAAAATACTTAATAGATAGACATGCACGCACGCACGTATGCATGCACTCTCTCTCTCTCTCACTCTCTCTCTCTCTCTCTCTCTCTCTCTCTCTCTCTCTCTCTCTCTCTCTCTCTCTCTCTCTCTCTCTCTCTCACTCACTCACACACACACACACACACACACACACACACACACAGGCCTACGCATTCTGTTGGCGTGTGCTGAATCAATGTCTTGGTTTTATAAAGTTATACAAATATACAACTATATCTGGTCAGTACCGCGCTACACAAAATAGTGCAGCCATCATGGGGAGTGAAAAGAAAAACTCTAATACCGGCGCTGTACTCTTTCGCCTGATCACTAATTAATTCTGCAATATCACCTAGACGTCACTTACAATCCGTGATCATTGTGTAATCTCCATCCCCAAAGTGAATTCACGTCACTGGGTTTATTTAGGAAACTTATCACATAATATATGAAATCTAGTTGTTTGACATAATAATCTGAATCTATAGCGAAAATGTACGTATCCATCTTATCCATCAAGAATAAAGAAACTTGACATTTTACAAAGAAAAGCAATCAGAATAATTACCAAATCTGATTACGTAGCACACACTGATATTCAAGGAAAACCACTTATTGAAACTAAATGACATATACAAAAATCAACTGGGTGTGTCTATGTACAAATGTAATAACCATAAAATTATGCTTCTAACCAATATATTCAATTGTTTAAAGTGATATTTATATTTAAAAAAAAATTGAAATATACTGACACAACAATAGGAAGTACACATACTATTTGATACATCAACCCAGAACAAACATACATGAATTATCTGTTAATTACTTGGGTCCAATGTTATGGAATTCTCCGACAACTGAAATTACACAATTTGTTGTTTTCCCTTAATCATGGAACTAAATAATTCAATCCGGTATGCTTAGCAGTTTTATGTTAATTATGTTTAATTTTAATATATTATTTCTTAATAGTCTTAATAGTTACAATTCTTGTCATTATTGTTTTAGTTAAGGTTTACTGTAAAATAATATATTTCTACTATCACATTTGGTCCTGCGATAAGTCCTTGCGGGTTTCTTAGGAATCACCTTAGTTGCACAACATTCATATTTTCTATCTGCATTGCATTTCCTTAATTTGTTGCAACTAAAACATATTATCATTATCATCTTTATTATTATTACTGTCGTTGTTAATATTATTAATGTTGTTATTATTATTATTATTAACGAACGCTGTGACCCAGGGTTGGGACGCCGGCAGCGAGCCCCACTGACCACGCCCCCGTGTGCCTGTCGTGCGACAAGGGGACCCAGTGTCAGTACGTGTCGGCTCAAGTCAGCAACAGTGGTCAATTCTACGTTCTCGCCTGTCTCGGACCCGGCGTACCCAGCTACACTCTCGTCGATCACGCGACCAACACACGTGAGTCACGTGACACTACACTCACCTCCCTCTAGAGGTCGAAGGCAACAAGCGGTGTCGGCGTATATTCAGTGTTCTTGTTTTTAGCCTGTAACTGCTAATTGTTTCTGGCTGTCAGTCACGTTTTATTGACCTGTTCCACATTAGTTTTGTAATTAGTATGGGTATTATTTTGTAACGAATTCCTTGTGGTTTCTGCATGGCGTCACGGATAACTCTTGCGTTTTTGAATGACCAAAACACGCATATGTTGTTATTGCAAGTTACAGTTTGTGATTGCGATGTTTGAGAGTTCTACACCAAGGAAGAGGGGTTTATAACTACCTTTCTTGATTGACAACCAAACAATTGGTTGTGCATCTTCTGATCAGATTTTAATTAGACTTTTCTAGTTCCCTCGTTCTCAAATCATGCTGTGTATACCTATGGTTTCATCAAAAGGTATGCGAAAAAGATGTCTGCGAAAGAACCACAAGTCTATACAAACATATTCGGCGGAAGTACCATTTTCTATATGCAACTAAGTAGTAGGGTGCGTCGGGTGTTGCTTTGTTTTACATTCGGATGGATTCGATAAACAAATAAGCAATCTGAAATTGCCGAAAATTTATTTCAATCCCACAACGCATCACTTCGCTTAGAAACACAATGCTAAGTCGGCGAGTTAAACTTGCGGTGTTTTGACGTTCTGTGTCATAAGTTTACAATTATTACCATCTGCTTTCCTGATCTGATTCCAAAATATATACTGCTGTGGATTCCAGACTCAACGTCACATCACGTCAACTATCCACTGACTCTAGCGTAAGACTGCAACTCTTCATTGACTCCAACCTAACAAGTCTACGGTTCACTAACTCAAACCTGACACGTCAACTCTATACTGACTCCAATGAAACACTTCAACTGTTCACTGACTTCAACCTAACACGTGTACTGTTCTCTGTCAACAACTTAGCATGTCTACTGTTTACCGACTCCAACCTAACACGTCTCCATTTTACTGACTCCAACCTAACAAGTCTACTATTCACTGACTCCAACCTAACACGTCTCCATTTTACTGACTCCATCCTATCAAGTCTACTATTCACTGACTCCAACCTAACAAGTCTACTATTCACTGACTCCAACCTAACACGTCAACTCAACACTTACTTCGGCCTAACAAGTGTACTATTCTGTGACTCAAACCTAAGACGTCTACTCTTTACTGATTGCAACGTAACACGTCAACTATTCTCTGACTCCAACCGAAAAAGTCAACTGTTCACTGACTACACCCGCTACATGTCCACTGTTCACCGACTACACCCGCTACATGTCCACTGTTCACTGACTACACCCGCTACTTATCCACTGTTCACTGACTACACCCGCTACATGTCCACTGTTCACCGACTACACCCGCTACATGTCCACTGTTCACCGACTACACCCGCTACATGTCCACTGTTCACCGACTCGACCCAGGAATCTACTTCCGTAGCCTGAT
>CM034541.1:32446812-32578598 GCA_020002185.1 Paraescarpia echinospica
TTTCCCTCACTCGTTCACTCGTTTCTTCCACACACTTCACTGTCTCCTTGTTTTATCATCTTGCTTCATCGATTTACCGGTATCATTACCACTGTCTTCTTTCGGCCGTGTGTTTAGTTTGCTTGTGTTCAGCGATATATCTCCTCAGCTGTTCCAATAAATGTCGTCCATTCTGCTTCCACGTCCTCCCTATATTCTCTACCTAGCCATTGTATTTCACCTTTCCTTTACTCCTCCATTACCTCATCACCTGCCTCTGCTTCCTCCTTTTTTCGTTAACCTCTTCCTATCCGTTATTATTACACTTAAACTGTAAATAGAATCTACTGTTTACAGTAAAACAGTTACTGTCAATTGAATACACTGCACGACACCAAACTGCACATGGAGCAAATGTATATTATGAAGCGGGAAATATGGCGCCCAGTTAATGATGTCGCGCTATAAATAGAGTATAACGTCAATGTATCCATCATATGGAATATTGCCTAGCAACAATGTCCGTCACGCTTATAAAATGGTTGTCGCATACATATCAGAATATATATCGCACATGCTGTCGTATATGTTGTTGTATTCCTGGCCTTTTTTACAACAAAGATCTAGTGTAAAACACACACACACACACACACACACACACACACACACACACACACACACACACACACACACACACACACACACACACACACACACACACACACACACACAAACACCCCCCCACACACACACACTTCATGTAGACGATGTTGGTAACACAAATCTAGTTGGTGGAAAAGCATTTTGATTATGACATCAATTTCTGCATCCGTCAATAGTGTGCACTGTATTATGGCGTTCAACTGTAAATTAGCATACTGTGTGACGTAGCATTGTAAATGGAGTACCCTGTATGACGTCAAACAGAAAATGGCGGTCATTTAAAAAAAATAGGTTTGGGTAGTGTAGTAATGTCGACAATACAGTTGCATTTACAACGTCTTATTTGTTTATCTCAGGTACTTTAAAGAGCAGCTTCCCTATGTGGATTCGTCGAAGTCTGCCATATGGGGCTGGGTAGGTTAATTCACAACAGACCGTCGAGTTTAATATATATGGTCAAACACACGTTGTAATGCAACCATCGTTTCGTTCAAAATAGCCTGATAACAAACATACCTCTGACCTGGCGTGAAAACACTGGATGATAATGTGGCGCTTAACAATAGTTTACCCGCACCCTGCTCACAAAACTTTTAAAGAGCATAAGAGAAGTCAATAATATAAACGTTTTAATAAAGGTGACACTGTGAAGGTGCTATTTAATATATCGCAATTATTATTTATTTGTTTAGTTTGTGGCAATATCACAACAAACATGTTATTTTAGTTTTCTACTGCAATGTTCGACTAAGACCACGGCCTGACATTAAAGAAATGTCATCCTATGTTCAGTTACGATCACGGACTGACACTAAAGTAATGTCATCCAATGTTCAACTACGATCACGGACTGACACTAAAGTAATGTCATCCAACGTTCAACTACGACGACGGCCTGTCACTAAAGTAATATCATCCAATGTTCAACTACGACCATGGCCTAACACTAAAGTAATGTCATCCAATGTTCAACTACGACCATGGGACTGACACTAAAGTAATGTCATCCAACGTTCAACTCCAATCACGGACGGACACTAAAATAAAATCATCCAATGTTCGACTACGACACAGCCTGACACTAAAGTAATGTCATCCAATGTTCAACTACAACCACGGACTGACACTAAAGTAATGTCATCCAACGTTCAACTACGACCATGGCCTGACTCTAAAGTAATGTAATCCAGTGTAAAATATCGAATGTCATCCAATGTTCAACTACAATCACGGACTAACACTAAAGCAAAGGCATCCAATGTTCAACTACGACACGGCCTGACAATAAAGTAATGTCACCCAATGTTCAACTACGACCACGGGACTGACACTATAGTAATGTCATCCAATATTCAACTACGACCATGGGACTGACACTAATGTAATGTCATCCAACGATCAACTCCAATCACGGACGGACACTAAAGTAAAATCATCCAATGTTCAACTACGACACAGCCTGACACTAAAGTAATGTAATCCAATGTTCAACTACGACCACGGGACTGACACTATAGTAATGTCATCCAATATTCAACTACGACCGCGGCCTAACACTAAAGTAATGTCATCCCATGTTCAACTACGACCATGGGACTGACACTAAAGTAATGTCATCCAACGATCAACTCCAATCACGGACGGACACTAAAGTAAAATCATCCAATGTTCAACTACGACACAGCCTGACACTAAAGTAATGTCATCCAATGTTCAACTACGACCACGGACTGACACTAAAGTAATGACATCCAGTGTAAAATATCGAATGTCATCCAATGTTCAACTACGACCACGGGACTGACACTGAAGTAATGTCATCCAACGTTCAACTACAATCAAGGACTTACACTAAAGTAAAGGCATCCATTGTTCAACTACGACACGGCCTGACACTAAAGTAATGTCATCCAATGTTCAACTACGACCACGGGACTGACACTATAGTAATGTCATCCAATATTCAACTACTAGCACGGACTGACACAAAAGTAAAGTCATCCAATGTTCAACTACGATCACGGACTGCCAGTAAAGTTGTGTCATCCAATATTCAACTACGACACGGCCTGACACTACAGTAATGTCATGCATTGTTCAACTACGACCATGTCTTGACACTAAATAATGTTATCCAACGTTCAACTACGACACGGCCTGACACTAAAGTGATGTCATCCAATGTACAACTACGAACACGAGACTGACATTAAAGTAATGTCATCCAATGTTCAACTACCATCACGGACTGACATTAAAGTAAAGTCATCCGATGTTCAACAATGATCACGGACTGCCACTAATGTTGTGTCATCCAATGTTCAACTATGAAAAGGCCTGACACTAAAGTAATGTCATCCAATGTTCAACTATGAATGTCATCCAATGTTTAACTACGATCACGGACTAACACTAAAGTAATGTCATCCAATGTTCAACTACAATCACGGACTGACACTAAAATAATGTCATACAATGTTCAACTGCGACCACGGGACTGACACTATGTTACCCAATGTTCAACTACGACCATGGCCTGACTCTAAAGTAATGTCATCTTGTGTTCAACTACGAATGTCATCTAATGCTCAACCACGACCACGGGACTGACCCTAAAGTAATACCATCCAATGTTCAACTACGTCCATGGCCTGATATTAAAGTAATTTCATCCGACATTCAACTACAATCACGGCCTGACACTAAAATCTGATTCCAGTCTTACGGAGGGTTTCTCACATTGCACGCGCTGGCCAACGAATCAAACGTCTTCCCATGTGGCATTGCGGGAGCGCCATTATCAGACCGCAGATACTATGGTAAGTGATTATTATGAAAATCATAATACTTCATTATGTGTTTTGAAGCAGAAAATAATCTTCCGTTCACGTAAAAGCGCAAATACAATCGGGGATATGAATTATGTTTTATACATTAAAACAGCAGTATCATATATCGCAATGTACTTGAACTGTAGACGTCTGTCACATTTGTGGTTATTGGTTGGATGATCAGTCTCGGTGTTCAGAGTTAGAGAAGAGTGGGTCTGCAGCTTCAAAGGGAAATTAAATCATTTAGTCGGATTTTATCGTATAATGAAAAACCTATTATATCGCTTGTGGTAATCTAGCTAAGCAGTGGCGCCACCTTCTTGATTATAAATAAGAACACGTAGTGTTGGTAAGTGCGACCAGAGTTCAGGGCGGAGCACATGGCACACGATGTAAGTTTTACACAGATGTTTGAATAAACATTCTACCTTACTTATATACATTGTTTGAAATATTGCATACTAACATGAATGTCATATCGTAAATAATAATAAATATTAATAATGAACATCGGTATCCAGTGTAAGTCCCTATTCAATAGTGTTTACAAAGTATACAATAAAACTGGCTTCAGTAAATAATATATGTATTCATACGTAAAATTTAGTTATGTAAACGTAAATTCAGTGTGAAAGAAGTTTTAAATAACGTCTGTTAAAATAAAACATCACCGCTATAACTCTTGTATATAAAAAACTTAGACTAGGTATTCATAAAAAGTGAGTCTAAGATAGTAATATTTAAAATCAAATTTAATTACATTAAATTAGATTAAGATATAAAATAAACATTAATGAATACAATCAAAATAATAACAATAATAAATACTATGATATGATGATAGGAGTGGACATTAAAACTAGACATTAAAAGTTGAAAATAATGAGTCTTAAGTCGCGATTAAAATGTATTCATTCACTCGATCAGACGCTGATCCTCGGGTAACTCTTTGCTGGCATCTGGTCGTGAAGGGCGCGAAATACCAGGACGAGTAATTTACACACTATGCGCCACTTCACCGGCAACAAATGGAGTTTTTTCAGTGCTGCTGTTATGCTTCGCCGATCGCCCCGCCTAATACGTAGCCGAGCGCTGGACCATCTCAAGACGGTGCATGATGTCGTCAGATATTCCATACAGGATAGTGTTCCCGTAGTTGAGCCGCGTTACTAGAGTGGACGAGGGCCTTGCATGCTGTAGTGGGAATGCTATGTCTTACTTTCCCGATTCGAAAGAGGTTAAAGTAAGCTGAACGACAAGCGTTCGACACTTGAGCGGACGTGTCAACCCCACTGTCAAGTATGACGCCGATGTCGCGAACAGTCTGCGTCAGTGGTATGGAGGACACACACGCGTCGATAGTGGACATTGCAGAAGGCGAGCGGACGTCAGAAGAACGAAACACGATAGCTTATGTTTTCGTCTCATTGAGCAGGAAACGGTTGCAAAGCCGCCAGCGTCTTATGTCACGTACACATTCATCGAGTTTTCGTAATGCGTTGGCATGGTTCAGTGGCGGACATTCAGCGTACAATTGCGTGTCGTCCGCGGATCTGATGACGTTTGAATATGTCGGCAATAAGTAGGATGCACATATTGAATAGCATCGGACCTAGATCCGAGCCCTGCGGAACACCGTGATGAATTCGTCATCGTTTTGAAGTTATTTGGCGTATCTTCAGTGTGCTAGTACTGTCTGCGAGGTACGATGTGAACCACGCAAGCGTTGTCTGACTTAGTCCGATATCACGAGTCGATGCAGTAGAATGCTGTGGTCCAGTGTGTCGAAGGCTGCACTTAGATCTAGCAGTACAAGCAACACACCACGCCGAAGCAACACACCACGCCGAAGCAACACACTACGCCGTAAGATAGACGTCGATGTATTTGAAAAAATACAGAGAAGAGCGACTAAAATCATTCCAGAACTGAGAGACCGTAGTTACGAAAACGTCTAAGTGGATGTGGTTTAACAACACTACCTACTAAATGGAGATCATGTAGATGTGTTTAAGGTATTCAATTGTTATGGCAATATTATTAGAAGTATTTGTTTCTCAGTTAAGAAAGATATAAGGATTAACGGTTATGATGTAACAGTTGTGAAAGAACACTTTAAATTGGATAGCAGAAAGTATTCATTGTCACATAGGACTGTAAAAGAATAGAATAGTCTGACAATTTAAAGGGTGCTAGCAGCGGAAAAAACCTAACATGGTCTTGTCGTTTAGTGCTTCACGCATTCGATTTGTGGATGAGTGAACATGTTTGTCTGTGTTGTTGTTGTAGTCACATGTTTGTGTGTGTTGTTGTTGTAGTCACGACTAGTACGGAACGACTGATGGGCTTCGCCGGAGCAGACGATAACAAAAGCGGCTACGAAGTTTGTATAGTACTCCAACATACATGTTGTATGAAGTTGCATTTAAAT
Source organism: Paraescarpia echinospica (assembly GCA_020002185.1). Taxonomy (NCBI): domain Eukaryota; kingdom Metazoa; phylum Annelida; class Polychaeta; order Sabellida; family Siboglinidae; genus Paraescarpia; species Paraescarpia echinospica. The sequence goes on from CM034541.1 coordinate 32,452,717, forward strand.
CATTATGGTTTCCCGTGTTAAACACTTGCATATACATATACGCGTGCATGTAGACAGACAGTACACGCAGATACGCTCACATATATCAATGATAGCAATATGTACTTCAATTGTCAGTGTATAAAACTACCAAAACATCACTTGCAAACAAATAGCGAGTACAAGGTACACATGTCTCAATAGTTGTGTTGTCCAGTTGTGAAGTTATCCTGTATTCATGTTTTTCTTTAGCGAGCTAGTTTGCTGAACAAGATCGAACATTTTATAAATCGAACTCTACTATTGATTCACGGCACAGCTGATGGTGAGTTGGGCGATACGTAAGTTAATACTAACCGTCTTCGTCAATACTAAACATTGGGCTGATGTACGCTATTACGTATGGGTAATGATCGTTATTTACCGAGGTTGTTTATCCTGCGACATAAAGGACACGATTTCGATACAAACTTTAAAAACTGCACAAATACGTGTGATGGTATCAGTGTTGTTTAACATGATGATAAGGTTCAACATTGTTGTCGCAGTCATCACCATCATCATCAGCATTGATCTAACAAATACCACCATCATAATCAGCATTGTATTCTAGTCATCATCATCACCATCACTAGCAGCAGGAACATTGTCGTCGAAGTTATCAACATTACGATCTGCATCGTCGTCATAAACATAATTATCACGATCAGCATTGTCGTCGCATCAACATCATCATGTTCACCAACGTTACCATTTTCACTGTCCGATCGCCGTGTACTGTATTGGTGATGTCATCCGTGTCCTTCGTCCTTCGTCTCCTTCCAATACATCTCACCACGCTGTCGAAGGCATACCGAGTGTCATCAGATCGTTGTCGAACTGTCATTATCGTAAACCAACCATGATTACCATTATTATATTGAGATGTTTATTAGCGCGTAAGTAGTGATACTATGCTGACCTACTTAACGTGTTTTCCTTCATATGCTGTGTTCTCACCAGATAACGTTCACTTCGCGAGCTCAGCACATTTGATGAGTGCCCTGGTCAAAGCCGAAATACAGTTTCGCTTACAGGTAACAACACAGGACATTGTCTGCACGTAACGTTCAACATAAACACACTCACGCTTATGTTACTGCCAATGTTAGCTACGGGCATAGTTCCTCTAACTCAGTGAATCATCTACTGATATTGTTTTAAATGATCGTATATTAAATTCATTGCCTAAATGCTAAGTATGTGTATTAAAACTAAAACTCCAGTTTCTTTCTTGTCCGAGTTATTGCATCGTGTGCTGGATTAATTCGGCACACCGATACTAACCCTGCGTTAACTATAACATTTATGAAGTCGCATCGCAGATGTGTAATGTTTATGCTATGTTAATATATATTAAACATGTGTTGTAGTTACTGCATGGTTATTGTTGTGGTTATTGCATTGACGTCACCATGTAGCAAGCGACTTGTCGTGCTGTTGTCACACTGTTCACACCATTCTATTCTATCCGCAGGTTTATCCCGATTTGAACCATTATTTCGGCAGGCGAAGTCGGCATCTTACTCATCTCATGACAGATTTTCTATTCAACGAGTGTTGGGCAGGGAAATAAACTTACTAAGTCTACTCTGATGTATTTGTTCACGTATACATGATGCGTGAAAAATAATGAAAGCAAATTGTACGTTGGCTAATCGCTGGGTAATAATTGGCTTCACATTGTGTTGTGTAAAGAAACGCCTTACGTCACACTAGGCTATTTAACGCATTACGTCACACGGGGTTGTTTACCGCCGGTTCATCTTGTTTTCCGCAGACTGTTGTCAGGATTCAGTCAGACATAATTAAACGTCTTTAGTCGAAACTAAATAAAACGTGCACAAACGCGCTTGCTCGTTCGTATCAATATTGCCCGTAATAACGGGTGGTCGAATAGGTTCGCGACGTCGACGGAATGGTGGTTGTGGGGGATGTGTTCGTCATCACGTATTGCGAGGAAAATAAATCGCTACAGAGGCGCCACCTATCACGAGGAACATATAGTATTACAGATTGGTAGTATTGTGGATATCAGAACGGGTAGCTTAGTGGGTATGTTGGGGCAATCACGTCATGTCATTTGAATCATGCGGCTGTTGTTTGTGGTTTGAAAAAAATGTGTGTATCTCCCAAAATCTTACGTCCCCATAACAAAGTCTTTGTGATGGTGTGTTTGCTGTTTACACCAATACGAATACTTTGCAGTTGTTTAAACTTTGCGAACTTATTAGAAAAACCCTAGAGGTGTCGGTTTATTATATTTAACAATCGTATCATGACATGGTAACTCACGAACATGGAATTGCATGAACTTATTAGACCAATCCTAGAGGTGTCAGTTTATTATGTTTAACAATCATATCATGACATGGTAACTCACGAACATGGAATTGCAGGAACTTATTAGACCAATCCTAGAGGTGTCGGTTTATTATATTTAACAATCATATCATGACATGGCAACTCACGAACATGGAATTGCAGTAACTTATTAGACCAATCCTAGAGGTGTCGGTTTATTATAGTCAACAATCATATCATGACATGGCAACTCACTGACATGGAATTGCAGGAACGCATTAGACCAAACCTAGAGGTGTCGGTTTATTATATTTAACAATCATAACATGATGTGGCAACTCACGAACATGGAATTGCAGGAACTCGAAGTAAGATATTCGTGCGACTCCCTTAAGAGGACACAGGACTAGATAATGTAACAGAGCTACTGGTGGCAATGGACGATCGATATAACCTGGGCAGATCACAGCACGTAGCAGACAACATCTGGAAAAGAAGAACGAGTCTGATTAGAACGGCTCAGCGTGATAAACCCAAGAAGCCGCCACGTATATAATATATCCTTTTCCTGCCAGTGCAACATTGTGATAATTAAGCTACACATTCCATAGAGTGAAAGACATAACGACATATAAACTAGCATGTTAAAATTAAGACGGTCCTTCCGCGGTTGTGTTTCACATCCGATTTATCTGTATATATCACAAGAAGCTTTTCTTTTGACTGGGTCGGGATATCGTACAATGCAGCTAAGACACTGGCAAACATTCTATCCCCATAGCCACCGTGCCACATCAAGGAGAGCGGGCACTTTTTCAACCAGACCAAAGACCTAGAAGTTTTTTCCCGAACAGAAACTAGTGTCGTCAGCCCTGCTTATCAACATACACGTTGCAGACACGATCATATGTAGAGTAAACCAGAAGAACGCGCCACATGGAAACAGCGAACCCAGCTCAGCATTGACCACATCACTGAACTGCTGACCTTCTGCCTCAACACCACGTATTCCGTTGACAAGGGACAGTTCTACAAAGAAAAGCACACTGCAGCCATGGGTTCCCTGGTCTCGCACATTGTGGCCAACCTGTAAATAGAAGCTTTGGTTTGATACAGTTAATATTATGTATATAATACATTTGTTGAGATCCATGTATAACATGTGGAAGGTTTCGCAACATATCTTAACAACAACAAATTCACTGCAGAACCGGAAAGAGTAGACCAAATACCATGCCTTCGAAACATGTGTTGGGGCCCATGAGCAATGGGGCGCTTTGAACCACTCCCTGCAACTTTGTTAATATTTATCAGACGTTCATTTTAGTTCGAGTTAGCTAGAAACCGGTAATACTAATAACAACTTCACGGCCGTTTGACTAATTACGGACGACTAACAGCACGCACAATCACAATTGTATGTCCGTTAAACTATTTTTGAATAAACAGGTCGGGTCTTATGAGTAAAGAGGTTCATTAGAATGAATAATTCAAATTAGCAATATTTTTACTTATTTCACAGTTGGTTTATCTTAGTTTTCGTGAGGATGAAGGATACTTTTATTTTCACAACAGCATTACAAAAATACAAATTATGTATATACATACATACACGTATTACATATACACACATACACGTATTACATATACACACATACACGTATTACATATACACACATACACGTATTACATATACACACATATACGTATTACATATACACACATACACGTATTACATATACACACATACACGTATTACATATACACACATACACGTATTACATATACACACATACACGTATTACATATACATACATACTATTAATAGAAATTAAATGTAATATTGAAATGTGAAATATACAATACAACTGAAAACATGTAATCAATAGAATACAGAATACATTTTGCAACAAAACGAAAGAAAACAGTTGTGGTGGGATGGGAGACTCCTATTAAGATCAAAACTGATCGTTATCATAGGAGCCACCCAGAAAAAAACTATATTCTTGGTGTATCGTAGATTTTCTGTAAAAAAAAATTATTATTATGTCAAACATTAAAACAAGAAAATGTAATTGTCTTCTCTTACATAATGTGTATAATGGTTGTTTTTTGATGTAGTGTGCTTTGTAATGTGTTGAGTTCGCGTGTGCGCATGTACGCGGCTATACAAATTTAAATGTTGCATTTTTATTAACTGTGTTTCTCATTTACAATTTATTAATTTAGTTGGCATATGTAGCAATTTAGTATATTGCACGTGACGTTGTATCTTTGTAGCATGTGGTTTTTGGCATAACTTGAGAATCCTTTCAAACTATGGGTCACGATCTTGTCTTTCATAAAATCAGGGATATTATTTATATCATGTGGTAAGTTATATTTAATACACTTTTTTTAACAAATTCATGTTTAGTTCTGAAGGTGTGTAGTTCAGTTGCTCTTCGAGTGTCACATTTGTGTATGTTGCTATTTGGGGTTAACTGCCAATTTAATAAGTAAACGGGTAAATTTTGATGTTTGTATTTGTAATAAAATTTTTATTTTTGTACATTTAGCAAGTCTTCTACTTTTAGTATGTTGAGTTGTTTAAAACGCGGTTCTGTATGTTAATTGTATTTATTTAATGTTGTTAACACTGCTTTCTTTTTGAATTTTCGTTGATCTGTTTCCTTGGTATTCCCATATCATGATACAATAATTAATACCACATAATACCAGTGCATTATATAAAATAATTTTTATTTCTAAAAGTATCACATGTTTAATCTATTTAATATTCCAATAGTTTTGGAACATTTATTTGATATAATTTTTCAATGTGTTTTTTCCAATTTATGTTAGTATCTAGAGTTAAACCTAAGAAGTTAAATTCTTCCACTCTCTCAATATTTTTATTATCAATTTTGAGAAATTGGCTCTGTATAGATTTGTTTAGCATTTGGAACGTCATATGTTTAGATTTACTTTTATTTAGTGACAACTTATTAATATTAAGCCACTCAATTAGTTTGAGGAGTTTTTCATTTATTTAAGATTCTATATTTCTATTTTGTGCTTTATCACTAAAAATGTCAATGGTGCTAAATGAAGTGGTATCATCAGCATACAATATGAATTTAAACATTTGGCTTGCTTGTGAAAAATCATTTATATATATATATATTCAGTAAATAACAGTGGTCCAAGGATGGACCCTCGTGGCACACCTACGTTTATAGGTAATGTATCAGATGTAGTATCTTCAAATTCGGTATACTGTTTCCGGTTACTTAAAAAATGCTTTAGAATAAAATAAATATCTTGCCATCTTTGCCATAATATCTTCAGTTGTTTAAAAATATCGAATGAATGGTCGATAGTGTCAAAAGCCTTGGTAAGATCAAGAAAAATACTAATTAGTAAATGTTTTTGTCCATTTCAGTAATTATTCTATCTACTAGTTCGAGTGATGCATATTCTGTTGAATGGTTAGGTCTAAATCTGTACTGATGATTAAAAATAGCTTGGAATCAATAAAATAACTGGATAATTTATTATGGATTATTCTTTGCAAATTAGTACTAGTGTATCAACAAATAACTACCTCACTACACGAGTAAACCAATAGTCAGAAACAGCAGTGACTTCAGCTGCTTGCAAGAAAAATTAACACTGATCAGAATCACCTGTAACTCCACCTTACTGCAAGAAATTAAGCAAATAGAATTTGTATCATCAAAGAGAGAGAGTACTCTTTTACTAATTAATGTTAAAAATCTAGCTCACTGCGCGAGTAATTACCAATAATCATAACCAACAGTGAGCACAGCTGCTTATACGAACAATTAACACTGATCATATTCATCAGAAATGACATAGTGTTGCAAGAACAATTACTAGTGAGCTTAATCGTGACTGAATACACACAATCGTTAAGAGTTGCAATTACAAGTTTACATCAGTACCATTTGAAGAAGCCTTGTTCTCCACAAATAAAAATCACAACTTTGAAAAGAAACAAACAAATACACAAGTAGCCTAACAAGTTCAAGTTATGATGCAACAAGAATGATAGCTAACAAGTTTGCTTACAAAGTAATAGACGACCACAGTCAACGCGTGCCAGAGCTCAACAAAGTAGCGTGAGCCTACACGGCAAAATCAGTACTTGCTCAGATCAGCATCTGTGTGCATCTCACGCACGTCATTTGACACCGACTTTACCATAACTCGTCCATTGTAGGCCCAGCAGTTTGATATTTTATGTTCCTTCTTCAGCCTCCGTGTCTTGGTTGCGAGCTGAGCTCGATGTTTTGTCAAGTCCTCGTTGACAAAGACTACTGAACCGTCGCCTCGTAATTTCTGTTGGACCGTAGTACCGCGTCGCGCAAGCGTGCACATGTGAATTGCACACTAACAGACCTGGGCCGTTCCCTGTGGCTGATGACAATATTATTGTTCGTGACAGGAGGTGCTAACGCCATAGTGTCGTTAACAATAACCATTACTTTCGCAGTTATGTCTTTATTGTCAGTTTCTTCAATTCAATTAATTCTTACATGACAACGTCTAGAATATTGTTCCAGGCGATCGTTATTTGTCTCAACCGCCGCATGTCTCTTCTTTAGAGTCTCTTTGTATTAGTCCTTCATTTATAACCGCTCTTGTTGATTATATATATTGGCTGTTAGAGTGTCAATCTTATCTGACAGCACCTGGGGTTATTAGACAGATCTTAGCTTACCAATGATTGTCTCGTCGGTCAGAAGATCCACGAGTTTCAAAGCTATTTCATCTAAACTCAATGGCTCCTCGCTCTTTTCAGTGGTACTGCTCGTCTTATGCCTTGGTTGCGACATCCCTCAGCGTTAATACACTCCAGTAGAAAGCCCACTATCAACAAACAAATGACTACTGCTCTCTCCGAAAAAACTCGCTTTAAGCTGTGGCGGCCACCTTGAAAGTTCAAACTCAGGATGGCAGGTAACGTGTTCGTGCGCATGCGTCAGGTGCAGCCGTATCTTTTACTGGTTCTGGTGTTTATAGTTAACATCACGAATTTTAAAATCTTTTACAAATTCAAACTTACAGATGTTCAATAGTATCACTATTAGAATATAATATTCTAAACACTTCCAATAAAACTCCCCTAAACTACGTTTTGTCAAATTAGCTTGTTTAGTATCCGGCTCCGAATATAGATCAAGATGGCGCAACTCAACTAACAGCGCATTTCTTCAAAATTTAATATAATATGAACTAAACAGATATTGATTACATTAAACTGGCTTCAATTATATACAACTTAGCTTAAAACATACCTACACAGTTTTATATTAAAACATCATTTTGTTTATCGTCCTATCCATCTATCTTCCACCCTCTGAACTAACAGGCCAATCTTCGGGTGTGTCATTGTCGGAACACTGACACCCCTGTGTTTTTTTCAAATACCCAGAGGTTCTGAGTCGGCCCAGAACCGAAAATAACATTATTATCTGACTGTCTGTGTTGTTTGCACAAACCCTCAAACGCTGCACGTGCACATTATTTTCTTTATAATTCATAGTTTCTATTTTATAGTTTATATTTACTGTGTCTTTAACTCTTATAAAGGCAAGTTTTTACAAGCAAATATTGTGTAGGTGCATTGAATTACCGCACAACACTAAAATTGATACCTATTAAACATCTACAGCTAGAACGCTTCATTTGCTTAGCGAGCATAAACATTATCAAATTATCCCAACTCTCAACATGACAAGTCTGTTACTGCTTCTCGGGATGTTTGCCCTGCTCACAGCCCCAAACAAGAGTTACAGCTCCAATATAGGTGACAGGATGTCGAAATCAGAATATCCTAGACTGCAAGTTAACACAACTCTGGCTCCCTTTCTCCATAAGCCTCAAATGATTGGTAATTCCCACATTGAGGAAGGGCCCAACGATACTACCAACGTCAGCAACCCCTTAAATTTCAGTGAAAGTGTCGGCAAGTGGAGTTTAGCTCTCTATATTATCTCTAAACAGAAATCCTGTTTCTGTCCCCAAATCCTGAAATTCAAAGCCAACCATTATCATCTGTTATTGATCATACTTCTCGCTGGCCAAATCGAAACAAATCCTGGACCAGTTAGTCTCCATAGTTGTACCGAATCTTTGTATCCTTGTGGAGTATGCAGGTATGAAGTAAAAGAAGATGACAGAGCACTACTGTGCGACAAATGTGAACTCTGGTACCATACCAAATGCATAGACACCACCAAAATTTACTACAGCATCATGAAAAACATATCAAGCTTCTCATGGATCTGCTGCAAATATGGTTTTCAAAATTTTGATTCGTCAATATCTCAAACCCAATCAGTCGCCACAACAAACCCATTTTCTCTGCTCTCTGAACTTGATGACACTAATGACAATGATTGTATAAATGATGAAGATAATATGCACCCGAAAACCTCAACTCCATCCAAAGGTTCGTCTGGTATTCATAACACGCCTACTATCAAAAACAAAAACATGGCCTCAGGGCAATGATCATAAACTGTAACACTATCAAAAGCACGACTAAACAAGCAGCCTTCCGTGGAACAATCGATCAACACCAACCAGAACTCATATTGGGTTGTGAATCCAAATTAGATAGCGATATGGCTATATATGAACTATTTCCAGAAAACTACACTGTCTACCGCAAAGATCGCGATTAAAATGGAGGAGTCTTTATTGCCACCAAAGACTCCCTCATTACCTCTGATGAACCTGAATTAGGCGAAAACTGTGAAATTATCTGGGCAAGCGTGCAATTCAGTGACTCTAAACCGCTATATCTGGCCAGTTATTATAGACCACCAGGCAACAAAACTCAGTCATTAGACGCCTTAATCTCATCAGTAGCCAAGACTATCAATAAAAACCCACGTCAGCACCCAAACTTAATAACTGGAGGGGATTTCAATCTATCTACCTGATATGAACTGGACCGACCGGTTGACAACAAATACTAACACTAAAGCAATGCACGAGAAATTCATTGACTTCTTACTTGATAACTCGCTTTCACAACTAGTTACCAGCACCACAAGACATGTCTCAAATAGTATCCTGGACCTTCTGGTTACATCAAACCCTAATCTCATACACAACATACAGGTGCTTTCAGGCATTTCTGACCATTGCATTGTACTGTTTGGTAACAACATGAAACCTAAGTTACAAAAGAAACCACAAAGAAAGATATACCTCTATGACAGAATTGACCCCCCAAACACTGCAAACTAAAGTACATGATTTCTTAGCCTCAAACCCTGAAGAACATTCAGTTGACACAAACTGGGAAACAATTAGAAATGGACTGGACAAAATTGTGGATGACAATGTTCCATCAAAACTTACTAAAGGAAAACGAAATCTGCCTTGGATGACATCTGAAATCAAGCATAAGATAAGAAAACGTGACAAATTGTTCTCAAAAGCCCATAAAACAAACACCCCATCAGATTGGAAAGCCTATCGTGAATATCGCAACTATTTTACAAAATGTATCCACTCAGCACACCACGATTATGTCAACAACATAATTGGCAAAAATATGACTGAAGACCCAAAATATTTCTGGTCATACGTAAAACTCACTCGCACAGAACACCTAGGAATCCCAACACTTAAAACTTCTGATAAAATGTGTAGCACAAATCACGATAAGGCGGAGGCATTCAACATGCATGTCCAAAGCGTATTTAATAAGCAGACACATACACAAATGCGCAGTAAAGGTCCATCTCCATATACCTCCATTCCTCATTTACACATCACAACTGCCGGCATAGCCAAACAATGATCTAGCCTAAGCCCATCAAAAGCATGCGGTCCTGATGAAATGACATCTCGGTTCTTTAAAATTGTTGCAAATGAACTAGCTCCAGCTCTTATATGTTTATTCCAGCAATCTTATAACCAAGCAACAGTCCCAAAACAGTGGTGCCAAGCACTTGTTACAGCAATTCATAAGGGCGGTCCAAAATTAGACGCCTCCAACTACCGACCCATATCCTTGACCTGCTTGTGCTGTAAAATCATGGAACACATAATCCTAAGTCATGTCGCCAAACATCTTAACACTCATAACATCCTTATTAATGAACAACATGGATTCAGGAACTGCCTCTCAACTACAACACAACTCATAAACTCAACTAATGACTGGTCAGAAACACTAAATCAAAAAGGTCAGGCAGATGTAATATTACTAGATTTCAGTAAAGCGTTTGATAAAGTTGCTCATCACCACCTATCAGATAAATTAAATTACTACGGCATCCGAAACAACACTCTTGGCTGGATCAATACCTTCTTATCCCATTGTAAACAATCTGTTTCAGTCAATGGCACACATTCTTCCTGGACTAATGTCACTTCCGGAGTTCCTCAGGGATCTGTCCTGGGGCCGGTCGTATTCCTTCTATACATAAACGACATCAAGGAACAAATAAATTCAACAATTAAACTCTTTGCAGACGACAGCATCCTATACAGAGAAATAAATAACACAAAAGATCAACATATATTACAAAACGATTTAGAAACCCTCACAACGTGGTCTAAGAAGTGGTCAATGAACCTCAATGTTAAGAAATGCGCAGTCATCACCATCACAGGCAAACGAAACCCCAAACTATATCACTATTCATTACTGGGAAAATCACTAAACAATGTTCAAAAGCACGATACCTTGGAGTCACAATATCACATGACCTAAGATGGAACGACCACTGCACCAAAATAACCACCAAAGCCAGCCGCACACTTTTAAGAAGAACACTGTCACCTTGCTCACAAAAGTCAAAGAAAAAGCTTACCAAATCCTTGTCCGACCACAAATTGAATATGCCAATGAAGTCTCGAATCCCAACATAGCAACAGAAATTAATCGCACAGAACAAATCCAAAGAAATGCTGCAAGATTCATCTTCTCCGACTACCGAAAAGAAACACATATTAAACCTCTCATAAACAAACTCAACTGGGACTCACTCCACACACGTCGCCTCATTCAACAAGCATCAATGTTTTACAAAATCCACTACCACATGATCAACATCAGCCTCCGTCATGTTTCCAGCACGCCACGCATATCTCCAACAGCATCGACCATCCACTTAAATATACCAACACAATAATTTCAACCATCAATGCATATAAATATGCATTCTACCCCAGAGCAGTAGCCACATAGAACAGACTACCACCATCTGCTGTTCTACACATCATGCCATTATTGCCAGCCTTCCTGTGTGTCGCCATTCCAGCCATCAGGGAAATGCAACCCTTGCATGGCGTCCACATCCTCTAAAGCTACAAAACTTATGTATATAATGCACCACTTGTTTTTATCCGCGCTTTTGTTTGTTTTTCGTTGGTTTTCGTTGTTTTTCTTTATTTATTTTAAACATCCTTCTACACGATTTTTTCACTTTTTGTTCGACTGCCCTGACGTTACGCACCGCACAAATCCCATTTTAGCTGTGAACAGCTGTAAAGGGGTTATTACATCAAGCATCAAGCATCAAGCCGCGTTTCAGTGACGTTTCGAATGGTTTCAGCAATTTTCATCAGACGGCTGTCGCTAGATGGCGACACGAAAGTCATTATGAGTACGTTTACGTATCAATATGGTGTGTGTCCTCCTGGCCACGTCCTGGTGGCTCTTCGTCGTGAATATATGAGAGACTGTAACGTTACCAATTCTAATCTCAATTCAAGCTGTCTTTGGTTTTTATAATCCATATGTGTTTTTTCTCAGTCCGACTCCTTGTCTACAAACTTGCTCCCCAGTCTACTATATGATTTAGTTGCATCATGTGATCGGTGATAGCTGATTTGTTTCCTCTTTTTCCGATGTTTTTTGCTGCTTCAGGTGTATGGTCTGCTTTCCAACGTTTCATCGGTGTCTTCGTTGTGTTCTTTGATGCTAATTCCTGAGATAGGTTTCGTCTCTGCGATGTATATGACAGTTTGTACACGCTATATATACTACACCCTTTCGCACATTTTATCTTTCTCTGTTGTTGTATGTTCTTATGAAACACTGTGGATGCCCGTATCTCATTAGAGCTTCCTTTTGTTTAATCTTTCTCTCTTGTTCCGACCCGTTGTGGATACCCGTATCTCACTCACTCACAAATATAGGTATTGGCCTGTGTGGGTATTCTTCCCGATCAGTAGTTTCACCTCTCCTGATTTGTTATCATTAATAAAGTGTCCAAAACGGCTTCATTCCTTCTGTTTATTCATCGTGTGTGAATTAGTCTTTTCCACTATGTTGAGATGGTCGGTCACGTGTTGTATCATCCATATCTTCAACTTTTCTACATAACCTTTCCATATTCTAAGTTTGCTGATGATATGAGCTGTGGCGATGACCGCTTGTTCGAGATGTTTAACAAGATTGCCACACAGGGACTTAATTATATATATGTTCCATGAATAGGTAGGGATTGATGGTATACCATTGCTGAGCCAACTTTTAGTTGATACACAGTGTTTCTGTATGTGAAATAGGTTGTGTTCAGAACGACGTCCATGATTTCTTAAATTTCCAGTCTTTCCCTGTTCAATATAGTAGAAGGGGTAGTGTCATATTGTGGCTTGGTCTTGATTATCTTCGGGGCCTTAGGTAAAGACGTGTTAGTGAAGAGAGATACAGAAGAGAGATACAACATCGTGGAATATAAAACAATATTGTCTTCGAGTAGGGTCATTGATTTCCGTTCAACTGTCAGGTGTCTTGAATCGTTGACATGGTGGTGTGTCAGGCTCACCCGAGGAACCGGCATCAAGGAACACAAAGAAGACGCCGAGAACGCGGATTTATTCGACAACCCCTAAAACAAGATGTTCGTATAAGCAAACTCTAAACCGAAAGCAAAAGAAAAACATCTGAAAAAGAGATGCATAGATCAGCTCTCACAGATCACGCTTGTTCTTCCATTGACGGTACTTTTTACACGTGGCAATAGGGATAGACCCTACATCCAGGCATCACGTTCATTCACCAATGATCACAGAAAACGGTTCTCCCTTTAACATCTGCATCAATCAGGCGGCCCTGGGTAGCTAAACAACACACAATAACTTTTGTGTCGGAGGGTGGTCACGCTTTTGAGAAACAGGATCAACTATTACGATATGCACTTATTAGGCGAGCGGTAGGCAAGAACTGATGAATGAATTTTCGAAAGTGTTCTCTTCCGCAGATGTCTTTACATTTCAATGGTTGCAAATCTACTTCATTTAATTAGAAAATGGGCATGTTATATATGTTTGGAAAGCTAACTGTCTCCTCGTCACAATGAGGTACGACATAAGACATAAGGTTGTTACCTAGTACGGAAGGTATGTGATCGTAGATGGTTTGCCAATGTATAATTGCAGCGAAAGGTTCTATATACAGCTGTATAGTTTTCATTAATCCCAGCCCTGATCTGCATACTTCCCATAACATCCTGAATTTTGAATTGCCATAATGCTTCTTGCTAAACTCCTCCATCATGTGTAGATCTGTCCCTTTCCTCAGAACATCTGACAGTTGACCCAATTAATTATAATATATGATTGTCATTTCTTTTATTGAACACCCTAACTACATCTTGGGCAAGTACTATCACTTCTGTGATAGTATCGCCATCTGGCGCATTAAGTTCCACCAGTTACGGTTAAATAGTTCATTATTATACATATAGATGGCATGGCATTGTTCTAGAAAGATCTGTTAGCCGGGATACGGAAGGCACTTCCGCCCAGATGTACCACGATGTTGACATGAGTAATTAAACAGTTCTGTTACAATACACGTTGTCTGATTATTGTAGAGTACAGTAGAGGACCATTCCAACTTGCACGTCGTGATAATGACCAAACACATGTATACTAATATGAAATTATGTATATTATGTCAATAGGAATATGCATACATGTTTACATATAATAATTGGGTGTGTAAACAACGGTGGCGTACACAATAAACACGTGTTGTTTTTTATGTTAAATTATTCCATACAGTCATGAGTAAATTCAAAATTCAGCACCTGATAACACAGAAAATACATGTGCAACTTATAAAATCTTTGGTTTTATGCAATGATGTGAACACAAAAAGAAGTCAGTTAATTATTTTAAAATGTCATAACGTTTGCGGAAGCGCTCTGTGTCGAAAATTCATAATTTGACGGTGACCTTCGATTCACGCTTTGCACCATTTGGCAGCTCTACGACAGGCCTCGTTGGGACAGGGAGATGTACACCATTCAAACGACATAACATTTTGGTGTGTGGGAGGAGCATTTCAATTCATAAAATAAAGTCCTTTTAGGAGTATTTACGTGAACCGCGCGAACCACCCTGGCTACGGGCCTGGCCTAACTGCGTCGCGTCACGATTAAATTCCACTATACAAGAAAGCAGGCGCGTTATTAACAGACACAATAGCTTTAGTCAAAGTGTCTCGGTCTAATAGATTCAACCTTCAACAACAGTCGAAACCTGGTCGCCATTCGGCCTCATTTGTCACTCACTTACGTTGTTACAGTTAAACAACTATCCATTCTACGTTGAAGGCGTCATGGCGAGATTGTTTATACTTGTGTGCGTCCTGCTGATTGTCATATACCAGGCAGTCGGACAGAGTACTTCGGCCGATACACGCTGTGTGTACACGTTCAGCGTGCCGACAAGCGACTGCGGCAAGACACAAGGCCCCAGCGTCGACGATCAAATATGGAAGAGCTCCGTGATCGCATTACAAGCTCAAGTCAAGCAAATGGCGAGTGACAACAAGCAGATGGCGAGTGACATGAGAGCATTGCGTGAACACAATGACAAACAGGACAGTGAACTGCGAAACTTGAAGAAAAATCGTCCGAACAGTAACCCAGGTAGGACTAACACCTTACGCACAAGACATATACGTATGACTGTTTTGAAAGTCATTTATATTCGTACTGGAGTACTAGAGTATAATGTCCTTCCCTACAAATGTCGAACAATTCTTATTATACGTAACAACACTGATTTCGTAACAAGATAAGATGTTGTTTATTGTCCCCATTGGGGAATTATCTCATAAGCAACAGTGCTACATATAAAGAGTTAATGCAACAAAACATTTACATGCAGAGGAAGTGACTTCAATGACAGTGAGATAGTACAAAATATGCATAAATAGCGGCTTACTGCCATAAAATTACTTCAATACAATAAAATAACTGAGGTTCACTGGAGAATATGAATTGTGACTTTTCGTGCAGGATTAATTAGTAAAAAGACATTCCGTAATTCGATATCGCATTTTGGGTGTAATTTATTGGGTTCAGTACGTGGCGTGACTATTCAGAAACATCAGAAACAGAATCAGTAAAGCTGCACAAGGCGACTGGCTTGTCACGTCAATCACGCCTGAGCACCCCGACTCGGCAATCGGTCACGGTTTATTAATTGTGCCCTGTTTGAGCGGCTAATTTTTGCCCTAAATAGGCCCGCTGGCACGCAAAGTATCTCAAGCCAGGCCTGTCCCAGGCCAGCAAACTAGAATTTAGGCCCAAGTCCGACCTAGGCCCGCAAATAATTGTAAAATTTACTTCTGCGGCCAGGCCCGGCCGGAAGAAGATAATTTTACACCGGCCTTACCCTAGGACGTAAGATCCTCGACGCTTATTGGCTGAATGCCTGACCCCTGACGTCGCGCACATGTTGCGTGCAACAATGTAAAACATTGAGAAAACAGTTATTAATTCCCCGTGTAAATGTATAATAGTCTTTTCGATTTTAAACACGGCTTACGAAATCGTCATTAATTGACAACACAACCGGTTAGACAGATTTGTGTTTTATATATATATGTTTGAATACTCGCCACATGGCACATGTCACCAGAAAAAGGCAGAATAGTTTCTGCTGCCTTTTGAGATATTGTATGATATCACAGTAAATACGCCATTAATCAGATATAGCAATGAGCAAAACGTGCAACAAAGGTTTTTGTTTCAAATACAAATTAATCAAACGTGCGTTTGAGGTATATTTTGGCATCGGATGCAGGATGTGACTATCAGTATCGCCCCAGTATCGCCGGTGATGTTTTTAGGAACATCGTGACGTAAATATTTCACTGAAATAAACTTTGATGGATCACTTTGTTTGCACTCTATTTTTTTAATAACTGGTACTGATTTGCAATATCGATTATATGCGATACAACTTATTAATTTTTTTGTTAAAACTGCATATATATATATATATATATATAAATATTCGGTTGTGCACGGCATAAATTCTTCTGACCAGTGATGCCACTAGCCTGATTAGGCACTAATGGAAATATATAAGTTTACTGACTAATAGTGAGTGTTCAACAGCCTCAATTAAAACTGAAGGATAACTGTCCAGTACGATATGTATCATTGTCATTGATTGCATTCAAAAGTAAATTAAATATTTACAAATATCACACGACAATGGTTATTGTTACGAACATACATAAGCTTACATTTTCTTCCGAGAAGATGATGTACAATCGTAACCAGAAAATCCGTGCCAGGTCAAAAATCGTGCCACTGAAATCTCAGGTTTTAACGCTCTTAGCCCATTTCAGTACACCTGTACACTGCCCGATCTCGCACTGATTCAGGTGATGTGTTCTGGCCATAGAGCGATTTACACTGCGGGTTCTTTTTATGCAGGTGTTTTTTAAGAGATTTAGATTCCGCCGAACTACTTTCGTAAGCAATTTACTCAAAACGACTTTTCTAACAGTTTGTTTGCAGAAATTTGACGGAACATGTGTTAGTGAGATAGCACATCAATATCTTACGGAAGAATTTGATCAATTTTTTTAAACGGCAAAACACGATTGGACGCACGATTTGTGCCCCCACCAGTATATTTCATGCCAAAACATTGCATGAAAACCTATTCAAACTACTTCAAGCTATTCAAACAGCCACCATGGATGGCGTGGATGTGCTTTATTGTTGAGAGCCAACAGTTGCTGAACAGGCTAACTTGACTAAGCAGAAGTACTTGAAAGAAATATTAGCTTCACGAATCTGTGTATTTGATTTATTTAATTACAATTTCCCAAAAAATTGTGTTATTGGTCTAAAATATAAATAAAAAGTGACAAAAACTATGCTTAGAAGTAGTCATACATATGGCATGTCCTAATTACCTAGATCCAATGTAATTACACTAAAATAAAGTTGGAAAATAAAACAAAAGAAGTAAGGTAAGTAACGAGAAATAAAGTTTATTTAGTTATTTAATATTATATCGAACATTTAATTAAATGTGTATGAACAACATTAAAACAACATGGCAAACGATAGGTGATGTTATCAACATATCCAAAATGCATTACAGAACCAACCCAAAAGCGTCTGCATAAATATTGGACCAAAGCTTGCAAACACATTAAACGTTAATGGGAAACGAAATTCAAATCATACCTAAAAACAAAATATGATTCTTACTTCCAATTTACACCTGTCAATGAACATGATACAATAAATATAATAAATAACTTAAAGTCAAAAACAAACATGGAATATGACAACATTTCTTCTATCTTACTAAAAGCTTCTGTTAATATAATTGCCAAACCCCTTATCAGTATATTTAATCAATCTCTACTTAGTGATAACTTCCATCGAAAACTAAAAATAGCAAAAGTTGTTCAAATCCACGAAAAGATGATAATCATAACTTCTACAACTACATACGAATGTCTCTTTTGCCATGCATTCCAAAGTCTTTGAAAACTACTTTATTCTCAATTATTCGATTATCTCATTCTTAATAAGCTGCTCCACCAAAATCAGTACGGCTTCAGAGCTGAATATTCTACTGAGTTGGCAATATCTGAATTAGTTGACAGAACATACTTAATTCCTCACAAAAAAGGTTGCCAATGCCAATATTTATGGATCTTTCAAAGGCTTTTGACACAATTGATCATACAATCCTTGTCAACAAACTCAAATATTATGACATAAAAATACTGAGCTAGAATGTTTTAAAAACTGGTTACTACACAGACAGCAATATGTAGAATTAAACCACATTCAACCACCTTTAGAAATAATTACTACTAGAGTCCCTCAAGGTTCAGTTCTAGGGTCATTGCTTTTCCTAATATACATCAATGATCTTGCAACAGCACGCACCAATTTCTGTCCAGTCATGTATGCATATGACACCACCGTACTGAGCATACTAAATATATTAACATATGATCAAAATAACGACTTGGCTACTTCCAACAACATACATTCAGAATTGACTAAAATAACAGACTGGCTAGCAGTATATAAACTGGCCCTGAATGCTGCAAAAATACAAATGATGATCGTTCACTATAAACAGAGAAAGTTAAAGAACCACGAAATAAATAATATTAAAATCAATAACATGCCGGTTGAACGGGTGACACAATTTTAATTTCTTGGAGTCCTAATGTACTCTACTTAACATGGTCTCCCCATCGAAATTTTATAGCTAACAAACTATCAAGGATATGTGGTATTCTTACTAGTAGAACACTACATACCAACATACGTCCTACAGATAATATATTCTTCGCTATTTATATCACACCTAAGCTATGGCATATTAGTTTGGGTCGGCAAAATAGACAAATAAACAAACTACTAAAACAAGCAGTTGGATCTATATCAAATAGTAAATATAATTCACACAGTACACTTTTGCTTAAAGAACTAGAAATATTAAAAACAGACGACCTTTTAAAACTTTCATGCAGGACATTTTCCACAGATTAAAAAACGGAAACATTCCAGAATAATTTAAAGACATGTTCACTGCTAATGAAAATGTATCAAATAAACCCAAAAAGGCAAAGTAAGGCACCCCAATACATTACCAATACAATAAATAATTTTCCCCAAACTACGACTGTAACATCCAAATTAAACAAACTAATACAATATATCACCGCCTCTGTATAAAAACACTATACCACAATTATTTCAAGAAAACTTTCTTCACACAAATCGCCATGGAGAAAATTAACACCCATTCATGTCAAGGCTTTGTAAATTACTCAAACAATATATCGTAAGTAAATATGACACATTATATATTACACATATGTAATATTAGTAATTGCTACATCTGCAAACAGAATATGCCAGCTGAAACTGAAATCTACGGTATGTCTTCGTAATCATTATCATGATCAACTGCTTTAATTAAAACTCCGTAATATAATATTATACTGAATATCACTCGGTAATACCTAAGCATATATATATATATATATATATATATATATATATATACTCCTAACAGCAGCATACGTTGACCAAATATGCATAAGGACCGCCATGGGCTGAGCGTATTCGAACTGTTAGTATATGTAGCGCCGTGGTGCAGTGGCTAGAGCTTCGGACTCTCAACCGTGAGAACCCGGGTTAGAATCCTGTGGGCAAGTTCGTTCATGATGCGTTGCTTCAGTTCACTCAGCTGTATGCAAGAGTACCTGGTTATAGACACTGGCGGATATTTGTGTACGAATAGTCTTCGCGCATTACTTGCAGCGTGGCTGGATGCTTCCCAGAGAAGTCCAGATGGTGTTCGATTGAACAGGTCTGCCAGGAAGTGAAGTGTAAAGCGCTTTGAGCAGTCCTGAAGATTGGATACTGCGCTATATACAAACTTACCTTTATATGTAGTATACCCAGATATATAATGATATATACTGTATATATATAATACACACACGCACACACGCGGCGTGTGTACACACACACACACACACACACACACACACACACACACACACACACACACACACACACACACACACACACACACACACACACACACACACACAAACACACACATACAAAGTGCCGGTATCTAATTTAACTGTATTGTTCGTCTGACAATTGCGCTCTTATAAAAATGAGACTCCAAAGTGTTCATTTTGTCTAGCTTGTAAACGGCGTCAACGTGTCTCCTTGATGACTAATCCAAAGACATTTGTTGTTCTATACGCGATGCCCCCAAAAACCGTACAAAATAGGCTGTATTTTTGACAAACGAACGAGAAATATGTCAAACGGGTTATGTCACGCTAACTACAGCATGAAGCAGTGATCGCACAGAGTGACTCACGTCAATTCAACGACGTCATTGTATTGTCATTACTCACTAACCGCCGGTGTGGCGATGAGATGTTTTCTGAGAAACTGTCGGCCCACGACAACAATGCAACTTGGATTGTATTTTGGTCCAGCTATGGCAAGCGTGCTATTTCTATCGTACGCGAAGTCCAACCATACGATACATTCGCAGTTCCGTTTATTAAGATGTACCAATTGGCATGAGATGATATCGGTGCAATGACGCCTTTGAATGCGATACGATCGTAGATAAATTGTATGTAGTATGTAGTAGACGCGTCACTTCGACTGTGTTTCAAATAGAACTGACCCAGGTTTGAAGCGACCTCACCCGGACACTACTGGTTTATTCAAACGCGTTACACCGTTCAATACGTTACGTTCCTTACAACTACATCGCTTCGAGTAAATGCGCTTGTTGTCTTGACGCATCACAAGCGACGGGTGTTTTGTGGAATATTATGTGTTAATTGTGCCGGAATTACGTAGTAGATTGTTAGCACAATTTCAACCCACAGGTCTCTGCCGTCATAATTGTCCTGGATATAACACATGTATACAACTGAGTGAACTGGAGCAACGTAGAATGAACAAACTTGCCCAAGGTTCGACACTACAGCACAGGATTCGAACGCGGATTCTCTCGACTGAGAGTTCGATGCTCTAGCCACTGCGCCACTGAAGTGAATGTACGTGAAGTGGATGCTCTTGAAGGAAAATGGTGTAAACACAGGCAGGTGAAGTAGACGCACGTGAAGTGAATGAGTAATATGATATTTAAACACAACCATTGAATGCAGCTATCTCCACTTCTTCACGTAAAATTGGAAAGTCATCCTCATTTGATGATTCTTGGCTGGCTAGAACATTTGGATCTCCGTTGGTCTGGAAGTTGTATAACTCCGAACAGTATTCCGTCCAACTGATAATGTTATTTCTTCGGTGAGGCATTTCCCATTTCCCTTCTTTGATCATTTACAGGCTGTAGTATGAGGAACTCCGATTGTTTTGATAATTTGTTGGTTGGTTACATTCATATATACATACATGTATATATATATATATTATATTTATATATATAGCGATTGGGTTATATACAAACCCCAATCGCTATATATATATACAAACCCCAATCGCTATATATATATTTTCAAATTTTACGTGAAGAAGTGGAGATAGCTGTAAGATCATTGAAGAAGAAAAAAGCTGCTGGATTTGACAACATCCCAGCAGAACTGATAATGAACGGAGGAGAAACGGTGATAAACGTCCTCACAAACATCTGCAACAAAATCTGGCGGATTGGAGAATGGCCAGCAACAAGGAATCAATCACTTATAATTACTCTCCCTAAGAAAGCAACCTACAACAATGTCAAAACTACCGAACCGTCAGCCTTATTAGCCGTGCGAGCAAAGTGATGCTGAGAGTCGTCTTGACCAGATTGAAATCACAAGTAGAAGAGATCATCGCCGAAGAACAGGCGGGCTTTCGCAGTGGAAGAAGTACCATGGAACAAATATACAATCTTCGTGTTCTGGTGAGAAATACCTGCAACATCAACAGGAACTATTCCATATCTTCATTGATTTCTAGACGGCATGTGACAGGGTGTAGCATGCCGCACCATGGGCAACAATGAAGAACTACAATATTGGACGAAAACTAGTACACACAATCGAGCAGCTATACGCTGAAGCTAGCAGCGCAGTACTGGTGCAAGTCGCTGTAGGTGAATGGTTCCACACATCAGTCGGAGTCCGTCAAGGATGCCTCTTGTCACCTAGGTTATTCAACATATTCCTTGAACGAATAATGACAGTTGCCCTGGAAGATTACACTGGCACAGTCAACAACGGAGGACGTATCATCGCCAACCTACTGTTCGCTGATGACATCGACGGGTTGACTGGAAGTGAAGAGGAACTTGCTAGCCTCATGAACCGACTGGACAAAACATCAGCCATATTTGTAATGGAAATTAGCACAGAAAAAACTAAGCTAATGACAAACAGCAAACATTAATTGAGGTCCCGAATAACTGCCCATGGACGCGAACTGGAAACAGTAAGTCAGTTCAAGTACCTCGGAGCTATCATCAGTGACGAGGGTTCCAGGAACGAAATCCTTGCAAGGTCTGCGCGAACATTAGCAGCACTGGCGAAATTGAAATCAGTTTGGAGAGACAAGAATATCGCACTGAAATCAAAACTTAAACTAGTACGTACACTGTTCCTTTCCATCTTTCTGTATGCATGCGAATCATGGACTCTCACAGCGGAATTGCAAAGAAGAATTGCTGCAGTGGAAATGCAAAGCTACCGAAAAATCCTCGGTATTTCCTACACTGACCACATCACCAAAGATGAAATCAGAAAAATCATCACTCAACATGAGGGACATTACGAAGACCAGCTGACCACAATAAAAAGAGGAAACTGAGATGGTATGCACATGTAACACGACCATGCGGGCTCACAAAAACAATACTACAAGGAAAAGTGTCAAGGAAAAGAAGACAGGGAAGACAGAGGAAGAGATGGTCAGACAATATTGCAGTATGTACTGGGAAGACATTCGCAGAAACTCAGACATTAGCACACATCCGCAAAGACTGGCGTCGACTGGTGAAACATTCCGCAATGTAGCGCCCCTATGACCCAGGCGGGTTACGGGAGCAGTAAGTAAGTCGCGCCAGAAGTTCAGTTTCAGCACCACTCTGCAACTCGCTGTCAGCTTATGACATCGGAAGATGGGGGAGGTGCTCTGTTGATTGAAGATTATTCGCCGGACCTTCACAGCGCTTCCGCATCACTCCGCTGTCGCACGCTGTTTTCAATCGTGACGTCAGAAGACGGGGGTGGGGAGAGGTGCTTTGAAGATTTTTCGGCGATGTTGTAAATATTGTTCAACTGTTGTTGAAGCTCTCCGAAAACATCGATTTGCAATACCCCTTGCGGCTCACCGCAAAAAAGACCTTCGGACAAAAATATCAAATTGTACCCACATTTCAACAACAAGGTAGCTAAAATTCGACTCGGCTTACATGCTGCTAGACATCGCATGACACCGCCGCATGAAACACGTCGCTTTGTCACACCAATTGACACATTTACACCTACAACAACACGTGAAATAACGGCTACCATCGCTAGAATGTGTACGTCTTGTACACTTGATCCGTTACCATCCGATCATGTAAATCAGAACACTGACGCACTTGCGATCATTGTTGCCGATATAACAAATGCGTGTTTGGCAGAAGGAACAATGCCGGGTGAACTAAAGCGAGCACTTGTGCATCCTCTTCTGAAGAAGCCGTCACTGTGTAAGAATACTTTAAGTAACTACCGCCCAGTC
Source organism: Paraescarpia echinospica (assembly GCA_020002185.1). Lineage (NCBI taxonomy): Eukaryota > Metazoa > Annelida > Polychaeta > Sabellida > Siboglinidae > Paraescarpia > Paraescarpia echinospica. The sequence goes on from CM034541.1 coordinate 32,476,581, forward strand.
AGCAATCTGTCCCAACTTTCGAAAGTGATTGAAAAGATTGTGGCCAACAGATTGAACAGTCACCTAGCCAATGAATCACTTACGGACACATTTCAGTCCGCATACAAGCGAAACCACTCGACCGAGACAGCCCTACTGTGGGTACTCAACGAGATCAGGACTGCGCTAGACCGTAGACAAGGTACAATCGTTGTACTCATCGATCTAAGCGCCGCATTTGACACGGTAGATCACACAATACTACTGGATCGCCTACAACGACGCTACGGCATCATCGGAGTGGCTCTCCACTGGCTGGAATCTTACCTAAGTAATCGCAAGCAGAGTGTCGTCATCGACCGCGTGTTATCCAGCGAGACGATTTTGTTAACGGGGGTGCCGCAAGGGTCAGTGTTGGGACCACTATTATTTTCACTATACGTGCAGCCGATCGGTGATATCATTCACAAACACGACTTAAAATATCACCACTACGCCGATGATCTACAACTGTTCTGTCACTTCGACCTAGATGCAACTTCTCTGGCGACTGCCGTGCGTCGGATCGAGCGATGTATCGATGACATGAAGGAGTGGATGACTTGGAATTATCTGCTCATGAATGACACGAAAACAGAAATTCTACCGGTTGTCCCCAAATCAGCATCTGCCATCGTAAGTGGGCTCCGTGTGCGCGTCGGGACAGACGAAATCTGTGCAATTGATCACGTTAGAAATCTCGGCGTCCACCTTGATAGACACCTGGATATGACTATGCAAGTGTCACGTACTATCAGCACTTGCTCGCTGCACCTGCGCAACATCCGGTTGATTCACCGTTGCCTCACTCAACCGACAGCGGAACGCGTAGTCAATGCTATGATTACATCCCGTTTGGACTACTGCAACTCTCTACTGTTCGGTACCTCAACCAATAACATCGGTCGATTGCAGCGACTCCAGAATGCTGCCGCTCGCCTTATTACTCGACAGGCTCGTTGTGAAAGTGCGACTCCTATTCTTCGCGAATTGCACTGGCTACCTATTCAACAGCGCATTGCATTCAAGATCGCTGTTCTTACGTACAAGTCGCTGCACGAAGACCTCTCGCCTGTCTACATGCAGAAACTCGTGCGTGTCTACATGCCAGCCAGACGTCGAACGCACTAGTTGTTCCGAGAACACGCAGCAGAGCCGGTGACTGTACATTTGCTCACGCAGCGGCAACAGTGTGGAACGCTCTGCCGTCAAGCGTTACTAACAAAACATCACTGGAATCATTTAAATCTGTGTTGAAGACTCATCTGTTCACTGCAGCGTATATGTAACTCGGACCCTTACCAACACTGTTTTACCATAGCTGATTGATGTTTAACGTTTATTTACTATTTATTTATCTATTTTTTTATTTTTCGTATACATTTTAGCCTAATTTATTGATGTTTACATTAATTTTAGTTTATTTATATAAAGAAAAAAATGATCTTAACAATTTTATTTTATGATATTTTACACCACATTCCTTTTCTACTTCTACTATATTTATTGTTTTAATTGCTATTATTATTAGTTCATTTTATCTATGATATAATAACTATTCTTTTTTATTCAAATGCATTATTTTTAACATACACTTGTATATTGTTGTAAAGCGCTGTGAACAATATTGGATGTGGCGCTTAACAAAATAAAATATTATTATTAAATACACCACTTCCTTAAATATTGGGGGCTAATACTATATCCAGCCCCACACCGAATATCGAGGGGGCTCATGCCCCCACCACCCCATCAACCTCCCGGTTCCGACACTTATGTCTCACAAATAAATCAACCAAGATATCGTTAAGCCATGGCAACAAAATTGTAAACAAATGTCGTGTTTGGCTTTCCATACCACATATTATATTCAACGCACTGGCATTTACACATGGACAGCCAATACAAAGCAAATCTTACAAAAAGCGAACATATTCAATAGACAGGGTACGTACGTTTTTCTTTAAAAAAAACGAGTTTCCGAGGGTTTATTTTTTTTAGTACTCCAGAAATCCTACTGAACATCTTAAAACAAAAAACGTTTCTTTTAACAAAAATTTCCGGATTTGGTCAACATTGTGTCAATTTCTACTGGACTAATAAGTTGTGCTCTCCACTGTATTGTATACGAGCGCAGCCGCAGGAAAACTTTCCAACTGCAAGTTCACCATTTTGTCAGTCTTGATTCAGACTCAAGAACTTCACGCCTAGCTTCATTGATAACGGCCGTCTCGCGGAATTTCCCATATATAGTTTTCACATAATGAATGGTAGGATTCACGCGTCAATTAAACCAACGAAAAAAAATACACATGATTATTATTATTAGTTTATTAATAGTCGGTACAACTCTACGATTTTTTTCCCAGTTTCAAAGCCTCCATGTGCGCGGTGTCAGGGGCCACCCTATCCGCCAATCAGCACTTCAAAATTAGGTCCTATGCTAGGGCCGGTGTAAAATACACTTCTGCGGCCGGCCCATACACGCGGGCCAAAGATGGGTAAGCCCTCCGCCCGCAAGCCCGCGGCCCGCTAATCACAAGCTACCAACTTAAGAAACATGAAGCTGTTATAATGCAATAACAAGAAACACAACATAAACTGAAAATAAACTAAATACATAGGCACTGTTTTGAACATCAGTAAAAACATTACCATCTGATTATTGTCCATAAACTTAAATACTGATTAAGAGGTATTAGCTGTTTGGTTTGGTCGACTCAGTGGCGGTTTGTATCTGCATCAGTCACCTCTGATTGACTGTAATTTACCTATGGAGTAAAATTGGCTTCTTGTATGTTTGTTATCCCATGAGTTGACATAGCAGGAGACTGTGGGATAGTGTGAAGTCCTACAGCATGGCTAAATGTATGCAATGGTCCTTTGAAGCGACTTACCTTTTCACACAATTCACTGATGATCACTTAATAGATAAGTGTTCTCCCGTTAAAGACTAAGTTAAATTAAATGTGAAATGTCTTTGAAACGTTGTATACATAAAGTTTATACTCTTGTCAAGTAAGGTGCCAATTATGAAGCTGCTTCAATGAGAACTCATGTCATTAAGCCCGCTCAAACGTGGTCATTTGCGTGTCACAGCCCGTCAGATGTTGCTGACGTCACCACAGGCAGGACCATCTGAGCGCACCCCATCCTTTAACACGGCGGGCGGCGAGCGGCCTGCTGTTTTGACTGTACATGAAATTGCAATCGCGGAATTTACTATTTTTATATCACCGTAAAGATAATATTTTTATTTACAAGTTTGTCGCTGGATTTAGGTCTACACCGGAATTACGTAAACGTGTTGAGTTATTACCGTGTGAACATCGAGACTACTCAACCTTGTGCTCAAACTGTGCAGAAAATGTACAGAAAAGCGCGACCACAAGGGACCTTGAAAAGGGAGATGGAGGGGGGGGGTAAAAATGTGTTGAATATCACGACACTATTTTTAGATTAAATTTCATTCAGATTGGGAATAAAAAAGTTAATTTCGCTTAGTCTTTAACACCTGTATCAATCAGGCTGACCTGCCAGGCTGGGTAATGTTTGTACAACATCCGACAGCTTTTGGGGGTCATTATTTGAAGAAACAGGGAATATTATGGAGTGGAGCGCAGTAGCGCAACGGTAAGAGCTCAGAACTCTCGCCTGAGAGAACGCGGGTTCGAATACTCTGCCGCGGTGTCGAACCTTGTGCAAGTTCGTTTACTCTACTTTGCTTCAGTCCACTCAGCTGTATGAATGTGGTTCTGGCTGTAGACAGTGGTGGATATTTGTGTACGAATAGTCTTCGCGCATTAATTGCAGCGTCGCTGAATTCTTCCCAGAGAAATCGAGATGGGGTTCGATTGAACAGATCTCAGAGGGAGTAATATGTATGCTATATAAGAACCTACATTTACCTTTATATTAAAAACTGCAATTAGGGGTTCATATTTTAAAGATGAAATTTTAGGAAGGATCACATTTTGGAAGAAAAAAACAGGGGTTCACATGAAACCTCCTTGATTCAGGGTTGTCGTGTCTGACTATTACTATAAATTAATACTTACTGTTTTTATTACATCCGTAACATGTCCTAGGTTCGGCCAAGGCCCGCAAATACTTGTCCTAGGCCCGGCCCAAGCTCGCAGGGTTTAATAGTACAGTGTATTTATATATTCCCGGTTCTCAAAATATACCCAGGCCCGGCCCGGCCCCAAAAAATGAATAAGAGGCTGGGCCGCTAGCCCAAAGCCCGGACCTCACAGAGCACTATCGTATACTATACTATACTTTACTATACGAAAACTAGTTTTTTGCTCAACCCTGTCTGACAATGAGTGCTAATTAGAGGGATACGGTGACGCCCATATTCGGACAATATGCAGTGACTTGTCGTGATTATATATTTAACTGATATTTCAGGAACTGACACTCAACATACATCAACAGGGGGCGCTGTCTACACCCGATGGGGTAGGAAGACATGTCCTGGGAATGACACGGATCTACTCTACTGGGGTAAGTATTTCAATCCTCTAACTTTCGCTATACGGTAGATTCCTTTTTAAGAACTAGCGGAAAACAGAGTCAGCTATTTACTAGAGTAAGACATATTTACTAGGACGGAATCATTCACAGTGCCCGCTATTTGTAAACGCACCCCATAAGTAAATCAGCATTTAATGTAATGAACATATATTGTGTTATTGGCGTAGGTTAAGTTTGTTTGACGGCTTTGTGAAGAATATAACACAAATTTCGGATTGATCATTATTACAGGTGTAGTAGCTGGTTCACATTATACCCACTCCGGCGGCGGCTCGAACTATCTATGCCTACACAGAGCCTGAATGGGGACCGAAAACAACGTCAGACTTCCAATTGTTCGGCCATCTGTACGGGGCTGAGTACGAGATGTATGCAAACGACCCGTTCTCCAAAGTTAACGCACAGTCATTGCACGACAACAACGTTCCGTGTGCCGTATGCCTCGTGACCAGTCGATCAACGAAAGTGATGATTCCGGCCAGACTTACGTGTCCCGATGGGTGGACACAGGAATACACGGGTTACTTGATGGCTGAGGCTTACAGTCACAAAGGCCGAACAACTTATGTCTGTATGGACAATGCCCCGGAAGTTATTAATGGCGGTGGAGCAAACCAAGATGGCGTCCTTTTCTATAACACCGAAGCTAGTTGCGGCTCACTGCCGTGTCCAAAATATGGAAATGGCTGGGAAATCACGTGTGTTATGTGTACTAAATAAAGCAGAGCTCAAAATACAGACACTAAATCGTATATATTCAACAGCAATATGATTACATAGCTTAATCAGTAATTGATCTACAGTAATGATGTTGCAAACCATTCTGCTGCTTAAGTAATTCTTGACTTACACAAAGCTATGTTCGTCATTGGAACCTTCTTCCATTGCAACGACAGTATATGTTTGTATCGTATCTGATAGTTTATTGCTAACATGATCCTGTCAGCTTTACAGACTCGTACTGAGATACGTACTAAGCGAAGTACTACCGACATTTAGTATATTTTGAGTGTCGGCCAAAGATATTATGTTTCGTTAAATTGTAGCACCAATATATCATGCACCAGGAATAATCTCAAGGATTTTATTACACATCCACATAGTTAAAACAGACTGTTTTTGATTTGCAAATTAATACAAAATATATGTACGACGATAATGGTTTCAATTGCTTCGGGGTGATGGGATAATTTGTATATGATTGAACACATGCATTAGATGTGAACACTTTGTAGTTGTGTTTGTATTTAAACTGTGTTAATATACAGGATCTGTCGATGTACTTGTGGAACATTCCGAGCGTTTCCCCGCCACGTGGTATTCAGTAGGTGTGACATACATTTTGTTCTCTATGTTTTAACAAAGGGCTAACATTGCCCTTTTGTGCTAAATTTTTTAACATTTTAACAAGATTGTCACCCCGAGAATTAACTCCAGATGGCAGGTGGAAAAAGTAGCCTTTTGGCTTATCGAGAGTCCAAGCCTTTTTACTACGTCTATCCTGCCCTTCTGAGGTACATGTCAATTTTATTTTTAAACATATTCACGCTACTAGCAATCACGCAATCAGCAGATAATCTGTTTCAATTATTTACTGTCCTTTGTGAAAATGGGAACACTCATATATCTAATCTACACTGCTCCTTTACTAATGTAACTTCATGTCTCCTAGACCTTATACCTTTCTTAACTGAGAAAACTGAGAAAAGTATTTCTATCAATACCGTAAACCTCGCCTAAGTCGGATTCAATCGGACCGAGTGATTTAATCCGAGTTACGCGAAAATCCGACTTAGCCGAAGATGACATATCCCAGGCGCAAAAGGCTACCCTCTAAAAGCCCTTAGGTAACTGTGAATAACGCTTGAATGTGACTGGATACTGCGGTAATTCTACATATGTTAATGTCTACAAGCAACATACAACATTATGCATTATTAGAGCAGTGTTGTGCTTCATTTTGGCACGAATATCTAAGGTCATAGCTTAATAATTATTATTGATTGTAAATGTCAGTCATCTTCTTTCTTATGATAATGGCCTCAAATAGTCAGCCAAGTCTTTGATTTCACTAGCATCAAACCAGAGTGTCTTAATTAGCGTCCATAAAGCAGCATGTGTGTCACTGAGTTTTGTTATTTTATATTCAAACACGGAGACTTCGTTGCCCGCATCATCGCTCAGTAAACCAACCGTCTGCGGCGGTTGTTGTACGGTTTCAATGATCTGCTCGTTATTTGGAGTAGCCAACGTTTCTGCTGTCTCGTCCACGCCAACACAGTCGTTCATTGTGCAAACAACATCTCCATACATTTCGTGGAGCTTATTCCGCACGTTTCTGAACGAACGAGCTGCTTCGTCTTCATCATCGTCTTGACGCTCAACGCCTTAGATGAATCCCGTTTTTGTAGGAGTTTAGAAGTGTTTCGGTTTCAGTTTGTTCTACGCTGGTTTCAGAGCAATGACGACGTCCAACATAGTTGAACTTCTTGAGAAAATGGTGCGACTCCTTCTGATGCCTCTAGTCTCCTGGTGGTTAGGGTGTACCGGCAATGGAATGTCATGTTCTTGGTTATACCAGCGTCCATTGGCTTGGCGATGCTAGTTGTATTAGATGAGTGAAGACGTGACACCTACGTACGTTGCTGTGGCTGTCTGGATTATTTTTTTGAATGGCCGTTTCACTTTTTTAGTTCATATGGTACATATACTCCAAACAATCACGTGATTTGGTTGAGTACTGCGATCCGACTTAGGCGAGGAAAAACACATAATCTCGGATCAAATGGACCGACTCAGTTATTCCGAGTTAGGCGAAGATCCGACTTGCAGAATCCGACTTAGACGAAGATTTTTATGGGAAGTTCATTACAAATCTACCGTTCTTCGAATTCTGTCCGAGTTTAGCGAAGATCCGACTTAGGCGAGGTTTACTGTATTGTTTATAACCATTCAATATTTTAAACACTTTTTGTGATATCCTCTCAATCTCCTGGTGTCCAGTGTTGTCAAACTACATTCTCTTAGACGTATTTCGTAACTAAGATCTCTTAGTTTTAGTATCATTTTAGTCGCTCTCCTCTGTACTCTATCTAGCAAATCTATGAATTTCTTGCGATATGCCCTCCACGCTTCTATACAATATTCTCAATTAGGCCTAACTATTGTTTTGTACAGCGGTATCATTACTTCTTTTTCCTTATATTTCGCCTAATTAATCCAAAGATTTGATTTCCCTTTGAAACTGCAATCCCGCACTGCTCTGAAACCTTAATATCAGCACACTAATTGTTAATCCTAAGTCTTTTTCTTTTACTGTAGTACTTAGCACAGTCCCCGTTGTATATTGTACATTTTCGTTCCTATTGTACACTGAATTTACGGTCGTGTCACATTACCTGCATCATGTGACACAAGCTGGCACATGACTGGCGGGATCTCCTGGTCAATGTCTCTGTACAATGAAGGCTTCCCCGTGTAGATGTTGATCTTTCTCCTATGCCAGGCCTAGGAGAAAGATCAAGGAGGCCATTAACATCTACAGGGGCAGCCTTCACTGAACAGAGACATTGGCCAGGAGCTCCCGCCAGTCATGTTTCAATTTGTATAAAATGACGCAGGTCATTCGACACGACCGTAAATTCAGTCTGCTGAAGAAGGCCACATACAGAAGAAAAACAAAAAAGTTTCTTGAGAGGTAAATATACTAAACATCTTGCTGGCATGTTTTATATCACAAGTTCATTTTTTTATAGCTTCTCTTTGAATTTATAATTTCAGTTGTATCTTGGTTAAGTGCTTCTTTATAAATGTTGTAGTCTTCGTAATTTCCAGGGCGTTTATATGACTTCCACATCATTTGTTTGTACTTAATTTTTCTAATGGCTTCTTTCGATGAGTGGACCGTTTCCCTTGTTTTCTCAATGGAACAAACTCATCGACGATGCACTCAATTTCACTCCTTAACATATTCCTGCATTATGTTGCTGTCTTATTCTTAAGGGTATTATTCCAGTCTATCTTTATTAAATATTTCCTCATGTCCTTATATATTCCTTTGTGGAAATTTCCCCTGCACTACTTTTTACTATTCCTTTCTGATTTTATTTTGATGATAAAATGTATATGGTTGTGATCTCTACTCCCCAGTGACTCGCATATCTTGACATTGTCAACTAATTCATTCTGTGATGACAAAACTATGTCTAACACATTCTCACCCCTGGTTGGTTATGTTAACAAAGGAAGCTATCTTGTACTAACAATTTGCGGTCCTCAATCCGTGTACCCTGTAGATATTTCCATTGTATATGTCAATGTTTAAAATCCCCCATAATAATGCAATCCCGTTTGCTCACTTCCCTTTTAGCGTTTTGTACTTTTTCATTTTCTTGTATGTTTATGTTTTGACTTCGATAAACTAACCCAACCATTAAGTCGAGTTTCCTGTTACTATGTTACACCAAACAACTTATTCGCAGTCTGCTTCTCTCTGAAATTGTATTCATAAGTCTGGTTATATTCTTTAATATATAAAATAACTCCTATTTTATCTTTCCTAAACATTACATAGCCTGTCAGTCCCGATTCGGTATTTGATGTATCAGTGTTGGCCCATCATTCAGTTATACCTATTATGTGAGGGTCAATATCTTCTACCATAATGCTAGTTCACTTCTTTTTAACTTGCGCGTGATGGAAGTGATCTTGATTTCGCGGGGGCACATTATGTCAATGGCTTGTGGGCGTAGGTGATGCAGTGTTTAAACCTAGGGTTAGTAGATAAACCCTAGGGTTTAGTTTTTTGACCCAATGGTCCGATTGAAACAAAGCAACACCAATGGCTAGAATTCGTCTCCACTGTAAACATATTCCATAATCTCTCATGTGCTTGTAATGGTTTTCTGCCAGGACAGTTTTCCAGTTTTACTGATTTGCAGATTTTGTGCCAAGTTCATATTTAACTTAATCATTATCACCTGCACTATCGGGATCTCGTCTATACTTTCATCTTCGACATCTTCAGCATCGTTATATTTGTATACCTGGCCAGTTTCATATCTTCGACACCTTCTTTATAATTGTCGAACTTTTCGTCCTGTTCTTCATCAACGTCATCAGCTTCACTTTTGTTTTTCGTCTTCAATCATCAACACCATCATATGCGTCTCCATTTTCATCATCGTTGTTATTATCATTTTCAGCTTTGTCATCAATGTCATCGTTCTCACATCTTTTTCTTAATTGTTATCATCTTTTGATTTCATGATTTGATTTGATCTTCTTTTCCATAATCTTTAAAATTAATGTTGGCAAGTAGTTTGTGTCCCCGGTTTGACCACGGCACTCAGTCAACATATTACCTAGTTAAAGACGTCCCCAAAATGGTGTATGCACAGCACATCCACTGTATCTGTAGGGCCTAAGCAAGTCCACACTATGCTGCCAATTTGTGACGCACGTCCACGTTCTACATCTTCGACAAACCTGTGTGCGTGCGTGCGTGCGTGTGTCCATGTGTGTGTGTGATCATGTACGTAAGTACGTAGATAATAATTATATATCTGAGTGTGCGACATAAGCCTAATGTTGAGGGCCAACCGTGACTAAAAACTAAAAATGTTGCGGGCCCGTCAAAGGATATATATAATGACAGTTGATTTTATGTCATCATGATATGAAAAAGGTTATTTGAGTAATGTTCATGTCAATAAAACTGTTTCACAGATGTCAATTCATTCGTCAGCATGAATAATCCCTATAGATTGCAATAACAATACTATATAATATACGTCTTTGTTAACTATTCTGATAAAATTATGTTGTCCGCATGATTAAAATACCGTTAAGGACGGTTATTAAAAATGTCATGTGCCTACCCACAGGGACGTGCCAACCTACGTGCGACATAAACGGGACGATGAATGTCATCCTTGAATACGGGATATCCGTCGATGATATCTATATATATATATATATTATATATATATATTATATTATATATATATATTACAGTATGAGCATGCACGCACGCACACACACACACACACACACACACACACACACACACACACACACACACACACACACACACACACACACACACACATACACACACACACACACACACACACAGAGTTAAAGCTTTGCCCAATATGCAACTTGAGACTATTGCGGGTGGGGTGACTTCCCGCAGATTAATCTTTTTCAGACCAGCTCTCATCGCAAATGGCGAACAGCTGCACGGTGGTTGACCTTTGATAAAATCCTATCAGTCAAGCGTTAGCAGGCCTTGAGAGGAAAACCATATATGGATACTCAGCTAGGGAGAACAGTGATATGCACATCATAATACTCTTATTCACATGGGTAGAATAAATGAAAGAATACCAAGCACATAAATAAAAACATGCTTGTAATGTGTTGTGTTTTTACAGTGTATGAATTTGTCATCTATTTATACTGATAGGATACATAAAATGACCTTATTTCACGTGATCTGTTTAATGTTCATGTTAATTACTAAAGTTACAACACTGATCAATGCTGTGTATTAGTTACAACCCGCTATAGCGAGACGTAAATTCTACATGTCAGGGTGAATCAGCAGAATATAAACAGGCGGTCTGCTTATATAATTATCATTATGTACTTATTAACTGATTCAATTTCACGATTTGCTTACTATAATTAAATGATCTAACTCAATTGGTTTACAGCAAGTCAATCAAATTTGGCTGATGTGTGATGATGAAGTGGACTAATATCTACCCTCATCCCCTCTGGGATTAATCATGCCAGTTGTAATAAATAAATAAAACTACACGATAGCATCTATTCCTGGTTGGAAAACAATTGGATTGTATATTTGTATATTATATTTCGGAAATTCCCTTGGTGGAAGGGCTTCACCTATCTGAACTAGAATTAAAATGTAGAGTTATTATAGCGTAGTACATGTATGACGTCATAATGACGTTGTTATACCATAATTAAATATTCATTATGATATTTTCGGAAATAGTATTCAAATAGCTTTCCATCGATCCCTCATTTACTACGGTTTGTCTGATATGCGTTAATGAAGTGGACTAATATCTATACCTACCCCTTCTTTGACTAATCATGCCAGTTGTAATAAATCATTAAAAACTACACGATGGCATCCATTCACAGGTAGATACAATTGGATTTTACATTTATATAACATGAATGTTTTGAAAACCATTGTCACAGAAATAATCTCGGTGGGAGGGTTTCATCTATCTGAACTACGGACTAAAATGTCAAGTAATTTGTAGCACATGAATGAGGTCATAATGACGTCAGTACACTATAATTACATATTCATTATGACATCTTTAAAAAGAATATTCAAATACCTTTCCAAAGGTACCAGATCTGCTATAGTTCAATACCATCTTTTATTATAGAGTAAATATTATTTAGTATACAGCTGGTTGACATTCATAGCTATACTGTGCCGACAGTATAGCTAGGAATTCATGTGCCGACGTACCACCAACATTGCCCCAATGATTGAATTTCAAGCTATTGCCAAGCTATGTCTGCCAACGTACAGCCAATATTGGACCAAGATCGGCATTCCAAGCTACTGCCAATCTATGTTTGCCGACATACAGCCAACGTTGGCCAAAGGTTGGCATTCCAAACTACTTCCATGCTATGTTTGCAGACACATAGCAAACATTGGCCCAAGGTTGGCATTCCATGCTACTGCCAAGCTATATTTGCCGAAGTACAGCCAATATTGGCCCAAAATTGGCATTCTAAGCTACTGCCAAGCAATGTTTGCCGACATACAGCCAGCGTTGGCCAAATGTTGAAATTCCAAACTACTTCCAAGCTATGTTTGCAGACACATACAAACATTGGCCCAAGGTTGGCATTCCAAGCTACTGCCAAGCTATATTTACCGATATATAGCAAACATTGGCCCAAGGTTGGCATTCCATGCTACTGCCAAGCTATATTTGCCGACGTACAGCCAATACTGGCCCAAGGTTGGCATTCCAAGCTACTGCCAAGCTATGTTTGCCGACATACATTCAACATGCAACATTGGCCCAAAGTTGGCATTCCAAACTACTTCCAAGCTATGCTTGCCGATATATAGCAAACGTTGGCTCAAGGTTGCCATTCAAAGCTACTGCCAAGCTATGTTTGTCGACATACAGCCAACATCGGCCCAATGTTGGCATTCCAAGCTTTAGGCTGTCGTCCTTTCCCAGTGTTGACCCAGTGCGGAAATGCTATCTGGGCTGTGCTGTATAGGCACTGGGACTGCAGTGACTTATTGCCGTTAGTAGCATGGCTGTCACTGGCTCGTGCAACCGTCACTGTATCATGTGTCAACTGATAGCGGCTTAGCGATCTTGTTCAACCGGCGTATTCTATTTATATACGACCCTTGCACGTAGCAGTCTGCGATTCAACCTTCAATAGCAGTCTAAACTTACTGATCGCCATTTGGCCTTATTTGTCGCCGTGGCAGAAGGTCAGAGAGGAATACGACTGACTTACGTTGTTACAGTTAAACAACTATCAAATCTGCGTTGAAGGCGTCATGGCGAGAAGTGTTGTACTTGTGTGCATCCTGCTGATCGCCATAATTTTATACCAAACAGTCGGACAGAGTACTTCGAACGATCATGGCTGTGTGTACACGTTCAACGTGCCAACAAGCGACTGCAGCCAGACACAAGGCCCCACTGTCGACGTTGAGATATGGAAGAGCTCCGTGATCGCATTACAAGCTCAAGTCACGCAGATGGCGAGTGACATGAGAGCATTGCGTGAACACAATGACGAACAGGACAGTGAACTGCGAAACTTGAAGAAAGATCGTCCGAACCGTGACCCAGGTAGGACCGACATCTTACTCACAAGACAAATACGTGTGACTGGTCTGAAAATCGTTTCTATTCGTACTGGTGTGCTAGTATATAATGTCTTTCCCTAAAATGTCGAACAATTCTTATAACACGTAACAACATTGATTTCATTACATGAAAATATGTTATTTATTGTCCCTACAGGGGAAATTCTCTCACAAACAACAGTGCTATATGTAAAGCGTTAATACAACAACACATCTACATGCAGAGGAAGTGAATTCAACCACAGTGTGATAGTACATAAAATATGCATCAGTAGGGGCCTAATGCCGTAAAATGACTTCAACTTTAATAAAATGAGATAAATTCTGACTTTTCTTTAGTAAAAGGACATTCCGTAATTCGATATCACATTTTTTGGGTGTGATTAATTGGATTCCGTACGAGGCGTTGACTATTCAGAAACAGGGTCAGTAACCCTGCACAGGGCGACTGGCTTGTCACGTCAGTCACGCCTGATCATCCCGGCTCGGCAACCGGTCGCGGTTGCCATCGTGTATGCGTGTATGGGGTCATATGTTCTAGTTACACTAAAGAAAAATGCAGTGTATTTTTGAGAAATTATTTTTTTACAAAATTCACATGCTTAAACATAAGTGCATTTGAGTAGGGAGATTTTCATGTGTGATTGTAGGAGGGGTTGACTGTAAAATGGTGGATTTCTAGATGATTTGAATAAGCGGAAGGATATTTGGCAGCAATTTGCCTGTGTGACCTGTTTGCGGAGTAATAAGTATGCAATTGTTGTTAAAATCTATCGGCATGTCAATGAGATGATGGTAACAGCAGATGAGAAGTTTAAGACATTTTATAGGTCACGTTTTCTTATAATCAGACAAAACGTTAACATGGTCGCCTATGGGAAAACCAACAGTGGGCTGACCCCGTATGTGCCATGTACGAGCGGCTAGTTCATCATCATCATCCTTTCTTGCTGATTATTCTGCCGCACTTTGGGGGTTGCGAGGAGTTAAGAATTGTTTTTTTTACCAAGAGAAGAATATCTAGAGAGTCAAACCCATAGAGAATATTCACTATAAAAATGTAAAATAGAAATAAAACAAAACCCCAACAAAACAACCATATACAAATTAGTAAAATGTTCAACATATAAATACAAATATATAAATATAATATATTTATTTATTTGTTATAAACAATTAAAATAAAACCCACACCCCTACATAATCTAACTATGGAGGATCTAGATTTGGATATGAGGCACTTGGGGAGGAAATGATGTTGCCTGTACTTGGTTCTACACTGGATCTGACAGAGCTGCTGTGAATATCCTCTTCTTTGTCTGATCGGGGCAGGAATGAGTTTGGAACGAGCTACTATTGCATCGTTTTAAGGATTTTATATAGCATGGTCAATCTTGCCACCTTTCTGTGGTGCTGGAGGGAAGGCCATTTGAGTCTGTTGATCATTGTGGTGATGTCTTCTGGTATTGGTTGACCACAAACCGAGCGGCTATTATCTGGACTCCCACGATCTTGTCAATGTTGCGCTGTGTGTAGGGGTCTCGTACTGTGTAGGCATACTCCAGTGTGGGACGAACGAAAGTCTTGTATGCACACTCCATCACCTGGGTGGCGCTGATCTTGATGTTGCGACGTATGAAGCCTGGGTCTTGTTGGCTTTAGCACAGATGTTGTCAATGTGCTGGTCCCAGCTGAGGTCTCGGGTGATGGTAACGCTGAAATACTTGGCAGAGATGACAGTTGCCAAGGTACGGCCATGGAGTAGGTATTGGCACTCTGCAGTTTAATTGTAGCCCAAGACAGGCCCGCACTTAGTAGTTAGTGCCCTGGCATGCAAAATATATCAAGCCAGCACTGCCCCAGGCCAGCAAACTAGAATGTAGGCCCAAGCCCGACCGAGGCCCGCAAATAATTGTAAAATTTACTTTTGCGGCCAGGCCCGGCAGACAAAAGTGAATTTTACACCGGCCCTAGCGTAGGACGTAAGATCTTCGGCGCTTATTGGCTGAAAGCCTGATCCCTAACATCGCGCACATGCGTGCAAAAGTGTAAACATTAAGAAAACAGTTATCAAAAGTGGCTGACTTGACGTATTTTCCTGCGCTGTAGATGAACGTTTCATCAATTTCCCGTGTAAATGTATAATGGTCTTTTCAATTTTAAACACGTCTGGTGAATGTCTTGGCTTACAAAATCGTCATAAATTGACAACATAACCGGTTAGCCAGATTTATATGTTTGAGTACTCGCCACAGGGCACATGTCACCAGAAAAAGGCAGAATAGTTTATGCTGCCTTTTGATATATTGTAGGATATCAAGTAAATACGCCATTAATCAGATCACTAGGAGCAAAGAGCAAAAACGTGCAACAAAGGTTTTTAGTTTCAAATAAAAATTAATCAAACGTGCGTGAGCTATATGTTGGCATTGGACGCAGGATGTGACTTTCAGTATTGCCCCACGCCCAGTATCACCGGTGATGTTATTCGAACATCGTGACATAAGTATTTCACTGAAATAAACTTTGATGGATCACTTTGTTTGCACTCTATTTTTTAATAACTGGTACTGGTTTGGAATATCGACTACATGCGTAACAACTTCTTTATATTTTTGTTATAACAGTATATAGATATATACATACATATATGTATGTATATATATATAGTGTAGTGGGGGCGCGATAGTGTAGTGGGGGCGCGCGATAATGTAGTGGTTAGCACATCCGCCTGACATGCCGGCGCCCCGAGTTCAATACTCGGACCGGGCAGGTATGGTATATTTGGTGTAAAAACCTGGCTCTCAACATTGGGGACTGTGTATCCCTCGTGACTTGGAGATCACGTTAATGTCGGTCCCGTCTCAAATTGGGACGTAAAAGAACCACTGAGGATGACCACCCAGCATAGAAAGGTCGGCTTGGCGATAATGTTCTGAAAAAGGCTGACTAGTTGAATGAGACCTCATAACATCATAACATAGTAACCACAAAATATACAGACTAGTCAGTCAATAGAACGATGCCGAGTGCTGGAAACAACTAGAACAATATATATATGTGGTGCATCATTTCATGACTATCTTAACAACAAAAATAAAAACAGCATGTTCTTAAATCCAGTAAGTGAACAAGAAGTCACTGGGATCATCAGTGCATGTAAAAACAACAGAGAGCAATGATATACATACGAAAATCATAAAAAAGTAATGCAATATATTACTATGCCATTAACAGCGATAGTTGACAAGTCTTTTGAAAGTGGAGTTTTTCCTTCCCGCATGAAAATAGCAAAAGGTATTCCTTTATTTAAAAATGGTTCTAAAACATAATTTGACAACTACACACCAATATTGCTGTTGTGCCAATTTTTCAAAATACTTGAAAAACTCTATAATAAAAAATTATAACAATTTATTGAAAAAAATTATATATTGTCCAACAGCCAGTATGGCTTTCGATCCTCAATGTCCACTTCACATGCATTGCTTGACCTAATCGAAGAAATTAGTACGTCATTAGATACCAAAAAGCACACACTTGGTGTTTTTGTTGACCTAAAGAAAGCATTTGACACCGTAAATCATTCAATATTACAAAAAAAACTAAATTTCGTGTTCGTGGAGTGACTGAGAAATGGGTGGAAAGTTATTCATGATACAAAAAACTCAGCAATGACCCTCGTAAAACAAAGCAACACTACATCACAACATCAAACCAAATAGCTCACGAATTGCTGCTAAACGGACGCACCAAACAAACAACACAAAGTACGTCTCGATCGACAACGATATCCCGATGACCCGGGGCTTAGGAGATCGTTCAATGCAGCCGAAGGAGATGCTGGAATCAACGCATTGAAGAACGGCAAAGCTACATGCCTAGACCACATCCAAACTTATCAAACAGTTCGGACCGAAGGCAAGGAATTGGTTGCTGTGCTTTTTCAACAAATGCGTCACCAACAACAACATTCCCATGGCAAAAGTAATGACAATCCTGAAACCAGGAAAAGACTCATGTGAGGCAAAGAGCTTTAGACCCATCTCCTTGCTGTGCCACGCCTACAAACTCTTCGAACGACTGATACTGGCTTCCGTCCAGGGAAATCAGCTGCTAAACCTGATAGAACAAATATATACAAATGACCAACCAATCCACCACGAAACTCGCAGCTTCATCAATGCAGACGACTTATGTTTAACATCTCAGGACAAAAACTGTCACAACTCACAACATCGAAATGACACTCACATCAGCGCTGGGAAACATGACAAGATACTACAAAGTGAATTAAGTACGCACAAACCCATCCAAGACCAAGGGGTGTGCCTTCCATCTGAGGAACAGAGATGCAAAACGTCTACTGATTGTTACAAGGAATTACATCAAATTTGCGAACTGTCAACACCAGTGTATCTTCGTATCCACCTAGACAGAACACTGTCGTACAAAAGGCACATCTGTAAAACGAAACAGAAGGAATATGCACGGAACAACAACATCCGCAAACTTGCAAACTCGAAATGGAGAAGCAGAGCACCAACCCTAAGATCCATTTGCCTAGCTCTCTGATATTCCATCGCCGAGTACGCATGTGCTGTGTGGGCGAGATCAACACACGCAAACACACTCAACCCAGCCCTACACGACTGCTGCCGAATCATAACGGGTTGCCTGAAACCAACCAACACCGAGAGCATACACCTGCTGGCTGGCATAGTCCACCGGACATCATGTGGGCTGTTGCTAGCAACACAGAAAGAACAAGACAAGAAACTGACGTAACACATCAACGACACAACCACATGCCTACTACGCGCCGATTTAAGTCATGGAAAGGCTTCATGAACAAAACGACAACGCTCAATTCATCGCCCAGCAGCACCAGACTAGACATGGGGGAAACGCGACTGCAAGAAACACCAGCAGTCGTCAAAATGGGTTTACGACCAGCCGAATCCCTACCAGCAGGGTCTGACCAACTATGGCTCTGTTGGCGATCACTCAATCGCCTGCGCACCGGAGCATGTGACAGTGGAGAAGAACAGACATTGCCCCACCTACTCTGCTGCCGACTGTTGGACGATCTGTGTATACAGTGATTGCAGACATGTGGAAAGAAAATTACTAAATCGCAAACACGTAAATTGCAATATTGTACAAACAAGTGACTGCATAAAAATACGCGAAGTTAATGATTGTACAAACAGGGAAATGCAATTCTGAAAAACAACTCGTAAGGCTGTCGGTTCAAGTTGGAGATATATCGACACACAGTAATTATTCGAACAGGGGCTAACCGGAAATGCTTGCGGATAATTGTCCACATTCATATTCATGCGAATCACTTGCACAGCAATGCCCTCACATCGTCAGCCTTGTAAATTGTTCTTACCAAATATTGTGTTTACATTCTGTTATCAAATGAGGTTTGTACGGATATTAATGGACTCGAGAATGGACGTTACGTAGATAAATATGTATTAAGGGTGCAACACGTGATAGAAAAGCTTCCTCACCGACCTCTCCTCAAGTAGGGTTGGCTGGATTGTTGATCTAGCAGTCGTAGAAGGGATATTCCATTCCTGTCTCGTTGTCGTAGCGGCTAGATGCTCTCCCATCGGTGTTGCCGAACGGCTGAGTGACGCCGTCAGAGGCGACAGTGGCGTTAGTCTGACACAGGACCTGTGTGTGTGTGTGTGTGTGTATGTGTGCGTGTGTGCGTGCGTGCGTGCGTGCGTGCGCGTGTGTGTAATATTATACCGCAATCAATTTGAAGAATGCCTTTTAAAACCAATCGCTTCACACTTTCATGTTTGTTTTTTCTTCTCATGAATAATAACGAGTGTGTTGCAAAATAAGTTACATTTTGTTGGCAAAATATGCATACAGTGCACAGAATGACTCGGCATTTCGATCACACCGAGATATAAATAGTAGGGAAATAAAACAATGGTTTACAACTGTTCTTTTGAACTTCCTCTTTGTGAATGTGTTAAGCGATTGGGTTTATATATATATATATGTGTGTGTGTGTGTGTGTGTGTGTGTGTGTGTGTGTGTGTGTGTGTGTGTGTGTGTGTGTGTGTGTGTGTGTGTGTGTGTGTGTGTGTGTGTGTGTGTGTCTGTTTGTGTGTGTGTGTGTGTGTGTGTGTGTGTGTGTGTGTGTGTGTGTGTGTGTGTGTGTGTGTGTGTGTGTGTGTGTGTGTGTGTGTGTGTGTGTGTGTGTGTGTGTGTGTGTGTGTGTGTGTGTGTGTGTGTGTGTGTGTGTATTTGTGTGTGTGTACATAAATGTAACCAATCAACACATTATCAAGACAGTTTGTATTGGAGTTCCTCATAATACAGACTATAAATGATAATTCTGCAACTAATGTATTATTTTTCCTATTTATATATTAATTATACCAGTACTATTATTGGTGATTATTATAATAGTACTACTGCACTATTATATATGTTGATACAACTTGAAAACTCACCATTTGTATATATGTACACTCTAGTCAAACAGCACCAACTCAAGAACTACATGCCTATGTTAATTGATAAAGGCTGTCTCGCGGAATTTCCCATGTGTAGTTTACACAAGATAAATAGTAGGAATGGAATTATGCGTTAATTAAACCAACAAACTAACATACACATTATTATTAGTTTATTAATAGTCGGTACAACTCTACGATTTATTGCCAGTTTCAAAGCATGCATGTGCGCGGTGTTAGGGGTCAGCTCTCCGAAAACATCGATTTGCAATACCACTTGAGGCTCACCGCAAAAACACGACCTTCAGACTCTCTAAAAATATCAAATTGTACCCACAAATACACTCCTTCCTTAAATATTGGGGGCTAATACTATATCCAGCCTCCACCGAAATATCGAGGTGTCTCAGTCGCCACCCTCTCAACCCCATGTTCCGACACCTATGTCTATCAAATAAATCAACCAAGATATCATTAAGACATGGCAATAAAATTGTAAACAAATGTTGTGTTTGGCTTTCCATACCACATATATTCAACGCACTGGCATCTATATATGGACGGCCACTACAAAGAAAATCATACAAAAAGCGAACATATTCAATAGACAGAGTAATAGAGTTTCCCAAGGGTTGATTTTGATTGGATTTTTCTGGTAGTCCAGAAACCCTACTGGACATCTTAAAACAAAAAAATGGCTTTTTAACTAAAATGTCCGGGTTGATCAAAATCATGCCAATTTCTATTGGACTAATAAGTTGTACTGTGCACTGTATTGTATACGAGCACAGCCGCAGGAAAACGTTCCAACTGCAAGTTCGCCATTTTGTCAGTCTTGACTCAGACTCAAGAATTCATGCCTAGCTTCATTGATAACGGCCGTCTCGCGGAATTTCCCATATATAGGTATATAAATTACAAGATGAATGTTAGGATTCATGCGCCAATTGAACCAACGAACTACAAATACACATGGTCATTATTATTAGTTGATTAATAGTTGATACAACACCATGATTTTGTTCAAGGTTCAAAGCATGCATGTGCGCGTATGCTAGAGCCGGTGTAAAATTCACTTCTGCGGCCGGCCAATCCCGCTCAAACGCGATCATTTGCGTGTCACAGCCCGTCAGATATTGTTGACGTCACCACAGGCAGGGCCGCTGATCGCGCACTATCCTTTACAACGGCGAGCGGCGGTGCGGCCTGTTGTTTTGACTGTACACGAAATTACAATCGCGGAATTTTTTTTTTTTGATATCACCGTAAAGATAATATTCTCATTTTATCCAATCACCTTGGAGGTGGGCTTCCCATGAGATGCTTCCTTAATCAGTGTGTTGCTAGCTTTTGGAAGTATCAGTCGTGTTTCATTGATACTTTAAATCAAACGACATCGATTGAGCTTATAGTGCTATGTTTTATTATTTTCGTTACACGAAATGGCGCAACGTGAATCCAATGAGCGAGACGTGATCTACGCAGCGAGCTCAATTAAAAGAGAGATAAGTCCTCTTTACTGACTCTGCAGACTCCGGGATAATATAATGTAATGTCAGTTAATATTATCTTGAATCGTTTTAAATTATTATCTTTTCTAGTTCTTTCTCTACAAGCTGGTTTTTTTCTCTTTCTCTTCTTCTCCTTTCTCCTTCTCTCAAATTACAATATCTGTAAAGCTGACGTAAACACATGACAGCATTACGTCGACTTCTGCATAATGTTAAACTGTATTTTCTACTTTGATTCAGTGATTACATGCAAGTGTTATTGCAGTGCCATCAGAGATATTGGGAATATTATCAATGTATCTGGTGACATTCCTATCTAGTTGGGCTGTTACTACATGCTGAACAATCAATCTACTTAAACTGCTCTATCTAAATTGCAAATGACTTGTTGTACTCTCGACTTTCAGTTTCTCTGTGGACTCTTTTCAAGTGATTTTAGTAACATAATATTTAGTGTTAGTGTTTCCTAGAAATATTAGCTCCAGCTCCTTGTGCACTGATGCACTTCCCGTTAAACTGAAACTGTAATTTATTTTGTTTTCTTATGAAAATATATATATATTTTTTTTTTGAGTTGAATGCTAGTCATGTTGTTTTGTATATTTGTTAGTTGAAATAGTTGAACAGCTAATATATAAATACGTATGTATTTAATATATATAATTTAATAATATATTTTTCTCTTTTTTATTGTCACAAAAATGGATTGACAAATATGATGTATAAATCTGAAATGAAAGCGCTGTGTTAGTTATTGCACACGATGTAAATCGGTAGCTTCTTCGCAGAATCTTTGTTTTTTGTGAAATGTAAACCTATTGTCATATTACTATATATACACAGAAATAACTTTCAAGTATGTATATGTATGTGTGCGATTATATGTGTATAATTAAATCTTATCATATCACAGTAATAATGGTTAATGAAGCAAAATGCTTAACCTTGTATTGCACTATGTTTTACTGCTGTACTTTATATAAACAAAAACTTTAGCTTGTCACTGAACTTATCTTAATACATGTATTCGTTCTGTTGCTGTGAAATGCATTAGTATGTTACTATGGATACTCAGGTAATATATATGTGGCTTGTAAAAACGTTTTAATACTGTATGCTCTACACCTCTCCCATGACAAGGTCTTCTTGCATTCATTATGCAAATCATTCTTATTTTATGTTATTTATATATATATATATATATACCAAACTACAAGATGTCTATCTCAAACTGTTTTCACATTTACATGTTTAATCAATCTCACATTTACGTTCAGTGCATTACGTCTATAAAACTTACGACAGGCAATGCCACAAATATATTTCATTATCGGTATATGCATATGTCACAATTTCATTCACACATACAAATATAATAACAAATACATATGATCAATACCAAATTATATAAAGGCATGACATTAGACGATACGTTCCTCTCCTTTTTAGGAGGTATTAATAACAATGACTTAATTAACATCTTAGACACAAATGATGTTGAAAATTATGAACCTCAACTAATGCGTCGGTCATCATATTATGACTTTGATAAGTTTAGCAAAATTACACAGAAAAACACTACGCGTTTTAGTATCCTAAGCACTAACATTCAATCAATAAATTCTAAATTTAACGAACTGGAAGCTTTTGTAGAAGAGCTAAGTAGTAAAAATTTTAAATTTAATGTCATCTGCTTACAAGAAACTTGGAAATCAGAAAACGATGACCTATCACAGTTTTCCTTACATGGTTATGACTGTTTAGCTCAAGGTAAGACGTGCAGTAACAAAGGAGGGCTAATAATATATGTTGACAACAAATATAGATCAGAGGTTATATTAAATGTAAACATGTACGAACACTGGGAAGGGATGATAGTCCAAATAAATGGTGGTAATCTATCTAAGAGCATAACCATTGGAAACATATATAGACCTCCACGAACTTCTAATGATAACTTAAATGCTTTTATAAATGAATTTACTTCTATAATATCATCAATGGAAAACAACTGTAATAACAATCTCATTATCACAGGAGATTTTAATATAAATTTGCTTAAATTAAATTAAATTGATGCATATAGTAACTTTTTTGACACCATAATATCACACAGCTTTTACCCGCAAATTACTGTTCCTACTAGATTTACTAGAACAAATGGTACTTTAATAGATAATTTCTTTTGTAAACTTAATAATTCTATATTGGAGAGTACTGCAGGGATTATAATCAAACAAATTTCTGATCATCAGCCGTATTTTATATTCATCAACGTCTCATTAAAGACTGAATCTCCACCTTAATATGTTAAAATAAATATACTAAATGAAGAGGCAATGCATCAAGTTAAACACGAAATTAAATTAAATGAGATATACAATCAGCTAAATAAAAATATATATGCAGACACAAATTTAAATTATGATATAATCTACGAAAAAATTATACGGGAAAAAATAAGCATATGCAAACTAAGCTGGTGAAATTTAATAAATATAAACATAAAAGATCAACATGGATTACACAAGGATTGCTAATATCTATTCAATATCGAGACAAACTCTATAAACAATTAAAATTGACACAACCAAATTCGACAAGCTATGAAGCTATTAATATTAATCTAAAAACTTATATTACGATATTAAAGAAAAACATTCGTGCAGTTAAACAAGTGTATTTTGAACAAAGATTTAATCGATTTAAATATGATATAAAAAATACCTGGAAAGTTATTAATGAATTTCTTTCAAAAAATCGTACAAACCGTAGATTACCATTATTTTTTATAGAAAATGGTACAAAAATAACTGATAAAAAGGATATTGCAAACAAATTTAATAATTATTTTACAAATATAGGTCAGACCATCGCACAAGGTATTAAATATAAAGGTAACAAAAACTATAGTTATTATTTAAACAAAAACATTAATTCTGTATTTACGTTTCAGAGTGTTGATGAAGAGACTATTAGGAAAACTATTAATAACCTTCCCACAAAAAACAGCTATGGATTTGATGGCATTTCACCAAATTGCTCAAGATAATTGAGCCTGCAATTATAAAATCATTAAAGCTGTTAATAAACCAAGTTTTAAAATCCGGGATATTCCCAGACAAACTAAAAATTGCAAAAGTTATTCCTATATTTAAGAAAGACGATCCATCTTTATTTGAAAATTACAGACCAATTTCCCTTCTTACCACAATTTCTAAAGTGTTAGAGAAATTAATTGTTATTCAATTATATTCATATTTCAATTATATGAAGCTTTTATTTGATAATCAGTATGGTTTTAGAGCAAAATATTCAACGGAATTTGCTGCGCTTGAGCTAATAAATAGAATTATAACTCAAATGGATAATAATGATGAACCAATTAATGTATTTCTCGACCTTTCTAAGGCGTTTGATACTATTGACCATAACATTTTACTTAATAAATTAACTTACTATGGCCTAAATGGTTCAACTTTGCAGTTATTCAGAAGTTACTTACAAAACAGGAAACAATACACTGAAATTGAACAAATAAATTCAGACATCTTACCTATAACAATCGGCGTCCCACAAGGTTCAATCCTTGGACCACTATTATTTATCATTTACATAAATGATTTCTCACAAGCTAGTCAATTATTTAATTTCGTCATGTACGCTGATGACACCACATTATCTAGCTCTTTAAAATGTCTTAACAACAACAACAACACACGCAACAAAAGTATAGAATCCTTAATAAATGAAGAACTTTTTAAACTTAATGAATGGCTAAACATAAATAAATTATCTTTAAATAAAAGCAAATCAAAATACATGATTTTTCATATGCCTAATAAACGCACGCAGACTCTTACGCTTAAAATAGATAATATAAATAATGAAAGACTAGATGAATTTAACTTTCTAGGATTGACTTTAGACACTAACCTAAATTGGAAAAAACACACTGAGAAAATTTCAAATAAGTGCTCCAAAACAATTGGCATAATAAACAGATTAATATATGTATTACCTTTAGATATAAAAGTGTTGTTATATAACACATTAATATTATCTCATTTCAATTATTGTACCATGGTTTGGGGATACCAAATAAATAGAATCACAATTTTTTTTTTAAAGCCGTGCGAATAATAACCTTAAATAAATACAACTCACACACGGAACCACTTTAAAAAAAAATTAAACTACTAAAAGTAGAAGACATATTAAAGTTACATGAATTAAAATTTTACTTTAAATACATCCATAAAATGTTACCTCCTTATTTACTTAACTGGCAAATTATCCCAAGTGTAAACATACATAATTATAATACTCGTTAAAAAAATTATATACATACTTTTAGAACTAAGCATGAATTTGCAATGAAATGTCTCAAATACAGCCTACCACATGCTATAAATGACACCCCCGATATAATCAAAGACAAAATATATACTCACAGTTTGCGAGGCTTCTCATTTTATATAAAAACATA
The DNA here is from genome assembly GCA_020002185.1 of Paraescarpia echinospica. Classification (NCBI taxonomy): domain Eukaryota; kingdom Metazoa; phylum Annelida; class Polychaeta; order Sabellida; family Siboglinidae; genus Paraescarpia; species Paraescarpia echinospica. Next base: position 32,502,528 of record CM034541.1, read on the forward strand.
CTTGTTACACAAATATAATGATTCATGCACTCTATCAAATTGCTACACATGTCAACAGAACCATTAAATACAATACATTTGATGCTAGCTTCAGGCAACCAGCACACATACAAACTTACATTCTCACATAAAACAAGCACTCCCAAAAAACATACATGAGATAGACACCTTGTAAAATGACCACATAAATTATTACGTCAATAGGGTGGCTCCTATGATAGCGACAATTGTGTCTTAATAGGAGTCACCGACCCCGATTGAATAAGCTATATGATTAATAGCTATGGTACACCAATACCATAATAGCTGTACATGCGTTTGTATGTATTTTCCGAATAGTATGTTGAACATATAATGATGTACGTTTATGTATGTCTGCATAATGTTTATATTTGTTGTTTATTACAGCATAAGTGATGTTAAAAAACCAATTAATTGTGTACCTATATGGGGTCAAATAAACGTTATGTTATGTTACGTTATGTTATAGAATTATTTCTTTCACCGAACGAATAGAAATAGTACTACGTACTTTGGCCGGCCTGTTTTTAAATAAAACAGCGCCAATCGTGGCCTTTCGACAGCGAAGGCGGCATCTTGGATGGCATCGAGTCTCAGCTTTCGGCCCCTTTGGCGAAGGCGGCAAAGTCCAGCAAATCCAGAGGAACAAAGTCACATTTGACAGATAAATCGTCTCGGGACCCGGTAGGCAACACTGCCAACACCGACGTTGCGAGCAACGCAAAAGAAAAAGTGCAGTAGACGACTCAACCGACACCATCCTCTTCGGCAATGACGCCGTTGGAAGTTGCACAATTGCAATTGACAGTCAGCGCGTTGGCGGAGCAGAGGAATTGATTTATGTCCAAACTCGCAGACGATGACGATGCGGACAACGATGTCAGCATACCTGACAGAAACATGGAAACAGTCTCGGTCGCTTCGACGTCGTCGACACAGCGACGGGAGAAGGAGGCGATCGACGTCCTGACGGGACTCGAGGCGTTCTACGACGCGAGTGAACAGATTGCGCCAGATGTCGATGGGCAACTGGCTAACATCATGGGCAATCTTTGCAAAACAAAGATGTCGCACGAAAGAGAAGATGACGGCATACATAAGGCCGGGGAATTGCGAGGCGTTGGCTTTGACAAGAGTCAACCCATAAATCTGGGAGATGTCGTCGCCGAACACGCGGTCGACCGATATCAAATTGCAACGGGTACAAAACGCGAACGTGCAAGCTATGATCGCCATCACGCACACCACCGATAGTCTCGTTGCCGCATCGAAGTCGGACGAGATTTTTACAAAAGCGAAGATGACTACGACGATCACGACTCTCGTTGACGAACGTGCACTGATCACAAATGCCATTCAAGAGCTAAATCAGCGGAGGCGTGAGGGGCAGCGAGCCGATCTTAACGATGCCCACAAAGGCTGCTGTACGCTAACGATCTCACTACTCGGATCAAAGAGATCAAAGAAACCAACATAGTCGGGAGTAAGCTGGCGGCGAGTCCCTCGTTTGCTCAATGTCAGTCGACGCAGAGTCGTTACGGCCAGAGGTAACAACCTTATGCGACGCGTGGACCTAATCTAGAGCGGGGCTTCCACTACAGTTACCATGTAAGACCATACCCAAGACAGGGGCATCCTGCACGACCGACAGCTCGTCCCAGAAAACGCAACAGGGACTCGTGAATCCTGTGATGAGCAAGGTAACACCTCCCCTGTCTACCCAAGCGTTCAGTGCAGGAGGTACCAGACACTGTCTCGAACAATAGAGGGGGACTATCGTCAGATCATTTCACTCTACAGACGGTAGCAGGAGCCGCGTTTGAATTTGACGCTATTCCATGTCAAACGGTAAACCCAAAGCCCTCGTGTTTCTCGCAATATGAATTTGAAGTTATCAATGAACAAATTTGCAAAAGGTATTGTTGAAAAGGCAGTACACACTGAGCCGGAATTTATTTCAAAAGTTTTATCAGAACAAAAAAGAATGGGTCTTAAGGTGGATACCATTGAGACGGTCATTGGGTTTATACGTTTGAATTGTTTCATGGCTTCATTGGATTTATCCAATGCATATTTCTCTGTACCGATTGCAGAAACTAATCGATGCTTCTTGAAGTTCCAATGGAAGGATGAGTTGTATCAGTTCACATTACTGCCAAACAGGTTAACACCAGCTCCGCGTATTTTCACAAAAAGATTCTTAAGCCTGTATTTGCATATTTAAGACGATTACGAATCATAGAAAGAGATTACATTGACGATTCGTGTATTATGGCAGAGTCTTTGAATGTGTGATATGAGAATATTAGGGTCAAAACTGAGTTACTGAAATCCTTTGGATTTTGTATTAATAAGGACAAATCAATGCTAAAGCCTACTCATAGGATGGGACATCTGGGTTTTGTCTTGGATTCAACAAATATGACAGTATCAAACACAGGTGAAAAACAGGAAAAAACGATTGACAAATACCAAACACTTTTGGAGAAAAGGGCACTTACGATCAGAACAGTTGCAGCACTTATAGGTCTTGTTTTGTCGTCATCCACAGGGGCTGAATATGGACGACTGCATTATCGAACTTTAGAATTTAATAAAGGACTAGCCTTAACACAGGCATGGGGAAATTTTGATGGGCCCCATCAGTTTGTCGCTGGAATCAAAAAGTGAAATACAGTGGTGGATTGACAATATACACATAAACCATGGGAAGTTTGAATATTCCCTCACCAATGATGCTTCAAAGGTAGGGTGGAGGGCAGTGTTACCTAGTCAGGATACCAGGGGTACAGGGGCAGATGGACCGTAGTGGAAAAGTGGCTGCACATTAATGTCTTGGGACTGAAAACGGCAGACTTTCTGCACAGACATTCAGCATAGTCATATAAAAATAAACATGGACAATACAACAGCTATTGCATACACTAACCACATGGGTGGGTCACAATCGTGGCAGTGCAGTGAGCTTTCTAAAGACATTTGGCAATTTTGTATTGTGCATGACATCTGGTTGACAGCACATTTTCCAGGTCATTTAAATGTGGTAGCAGAGGAAAAGTTACAGATTTTTTACAATAACACAGAGTGAAAATTCAATGATCAGCTTTTTCAAAACATAGTGCAGGAGTAGCTAAGGAGCGGATCTTGGACCTCAGATGCGAGTGCATGAAAATGTGGGACTGAAGATACTGCCTCACTTCCCGACAGGGGCGCCCCCTAGCGGGTGTTAACCTAGTTATTATGATGAGGTCATATTCCTTAATTATCACCCACTGCCTTAGCGAGTGGTGGTGGTGATGGTGGTGGGCGTTTAGTGCGTGCGTGCATGCATGCGTGCGTGTGTAAGGGAGGAGAATGGAGGAGTGGTGGACGGCTGACGACTACCTCTGATGGGGTATAACATCGTGTGTGCGTGCTTGCATATTTAAGGGTTATCTATATTTGTGTGTTATTGCATGCAATCGCGTGTAAGAGTCATCTATCGTTATGAGTGCTTGCATGTGCGTGTAAAAGGGTCATCTTTCTGTGTGCGTTATCGCGTGCATACGCGTATATAAAAACGAACAAAACACAATAGTATACGAATGCACACGTATTGTATTGACTAAAGATACAAGCGGGTTGTTTTACAACCTCGCTAGCGGTCTTGAGCTTACGTACTGAAGATGCTGACTCATTTCCGGTTAGAAGCGCCCCCTTCGCGACTGTTGACTTAGTTAATGTGATGACGTCACATCCATTAATTATCGCCCACCCTCCTAGCGAGTGTTGAACGTTGCATTAGTGGGATGTAGGAGTGGTAGACGGTTGATGACTACCTTTCATGGGGCATAACATCATGTGTGCGCGCGTGCGTGCGTGTGTATGTAAGGGTCATCTATTTTGTGCGTTATTGCATGCATGCCTGTATAAGGATCGTGTATCATTGTGATTGCATGCATGTGCATATGTAAGGGTCTTTCAGTCACCTGTATCAATGAGTACCTGGCTATTAGTGGTGGATGTCTGTGTACGAATAGTCTTCCTGCATTAATTGCAGCCTGGCTGAATGCTTTCCAGAGAAGTGGAGATGGTGAGTAGATAGTGAGAGCTGTTGGACCTCAAAATCCTACTTATAAAAAAGAATTTAATGACCACTAAACGATTTGGGCACATAGCTGAGTCAGCAATAATGCGAGACTAATCCTATGTATAAAAAAAGATCAAAGGCTTTGTGTTTGACACTAATGAGTTAGGGAAACCTACTTATAAAAAACGTGATTGATGAGCGATGTAATTTGATACTAATTGGATGATTGACAGTACACTAGAGAGATGCCACCTAGCGGTGAGTGCAGAGAGTATTTTAGTCCTAGCGATCAACGCCGTACCTAGAGCGTGCTGACGTAAGCAATAATGCGTTTATCGCGCTAACCACGCTAACACCATGCAACGTTTAGTTTCGTACTTTTAACGTAGTCCTCAACGCTGACGTAATGCGTTTGTAGATTCGAGAGGCCACCTAGCGGGGTAAAATGCCACCTAGCGGTGAGATATAACCGGGGCAAAACCCAGAATAATCCTTGGCGACGGTATAGCTCTCTTAGGAGAGTGTTCGCCTAGGGATCGAAAGGTTCCGGGTTTGAACCCTAGTCGCAACTTTTTATTAGTGTTGGTGGTATATAAGCGGTGACGGTAGCGGGTGATCGGTAGGCGGTACGATGTCGTCGCCTATAAGGTTTGGTGGATCGCGGTCGTTCTTGTCGAATATGTATATGCGTCGACTGTCGGCGTTCGGTCGGGGCTTTCGATCCGTCGAGCACGCCTATCAGTATAGGAAAGCGATATTCTACGAGGACGTGGAATGTGCCGAAATAATCAAAAGTTCGCTAAGTTCTTACGCAGCGAAACGACGCAGTTACGACATTCGACTAAAGAGAATGAGAAACAAATGGACCGACATTAGGGTGAAATGTATGAAGATGTTGTTGAGGAGGAAGTTTGACGGATCGAGCGATTTGAAGGCTGCACTGTTGGCGACCGGGGACGCCGAATTGGTGGAATGGATAGCGAGTAAGGAGGGTTTCTGGGGTAGCGGAATCGCGGGCGATTCGGGGAAGAACACGCTCGGTAAACTGTTGATGGAGTTGCGCGATGAGTATAAAAACGCGTAAAAAAGTGTTCGTCGTTCAGTCGTGAAAAATGAACGGACCGTCGTTGAAGCATCCTTTTACGTGTATAGTAGCCGGTCCTACGGGATGCGGTAAGACGACGTTCGTCGAGCGTTTGATACGTTACGACACTATGATCGATCCGCCGCCGGAGAAAATCCTGTGGTGTTACGGACAATGGCAGAGCGGCTACACGTCTATGTCTTCGAAAATAGAGTTCGTAGACGGCCTGCCGGATCCGAAACGTTTAGACGGTAAAGCGAGAACGCTTCTAGTACTCGACGACCTCATGGAGGAGACCGATAGCCGGGTGACGGTACTATTTACTAAAAAAAGTCATCATTGTAATACGTCGGTCGTACAATTGCGTCAGAACATGTTTCCGAAAGGGAAAGAAAACCGTACAATCAGCCTGAACGCTCAATACATAGTGCTATTCAAGAGTCCTCGAGACGCGGGTCAAGTAGGTCACCTAGCGAAACAGATGTACCCGGGAAAGGTCAACTACATGATAGAGGCTTTCAAAGACGCGACGTCGTCGGCGTACGGCTATCTATTCGTGGATCTGAAACAGGAAACGGAAGAGGACATGCGTCTGCGTACGTGCATATTTCCGGACGATCGCCTTCAGTACGTGTACGTACGGAAGGGTGGGGGCGGCGGTGGTGGCGGTGGTGGCGTCGGCGGACTATAAGAAGAGAGAGACGACGGGGCGTACGTTTATTAGTCGCTATGAAGGCGCGCGTGACGGGATCGAAGAGACGGCCGAAGGTGGCGGGACCGACGAATCAAATAAAGAGACACATCGTCGCCCTGCAGCTGTTGGAGAGACATAGGCGGAACATCGCTCTGCGAAAAGCGCTACTCGCCCACGCGGACACCGGTCTCATTTGTAGTCTGTGCGATTGCGCGTACAACATTCTGAAAGGGAACGTGAAGTTGTCGCCGAAACAGAAACGCGTATTGTCGAAATACCGGGATCACCTTCGTAAACTCGTCGACAAACACGTGACGCGTAAGCAGAAGCGTGTCATCTTGCAAAAGGGTGCGGGTGGTTTTTTGACGGCCCTGCTAGCGCCGTTAGCGAGTACCGTTATCTTGCCGCTGCTCAGACAGGTGTTCGGCGGCGGCGCCGGCGGTAATTGATGCAGTACGCGAAGAAGATGGCGTTGGTCGATCCACGATTGGTGGAAAGCCTTCTGCCACGCGTCGATCAGTCGTCGAGCACGCCTCGATCACGTGTGCTGAGTAGCCTTGACAGCGACATGAAGGACATTCTAGAACGTTCGGATTTATCGGAACGAGAAAAGGTAGCGTCGTACAATCAACTGCTGAGTCGGTACAATACGATAGAGGCGGCTCGAGCGGCGCAACCGGTACGCGTGTCGGTGGTGAACAGCGGCGAGACACCCGCGGTACCGGTGGCGCCAGCAGCGGCGGCGGCGGTGGCGCCACCATCGTCGGAGACGATAGAGCGCGAAATCGTAGCCAGTATGCCGAAAACGTTGAAAGAGAAGACGAGATTGCTGATCGAAAAAATGAAAGCCGATCCGTTGTCTCGATGGAACAATCGCGGTGAATTCGAGTACGACGGTAAAGCGATCGCGGGGAGTAATATGGTCGATCTAGTAAACGATCTCATGCGAACGAGATCGAAGACGACGGCGCCCGTAGGATGGCGGGAGTTCGAATTGCACATGAAGAATATGAATATCCCTATGAAATTCGTACGCAACCCGCGCTATCGTTCGTACGTGGAGCGACGACGGAAGCGGCTACTAGAAGAGAGGATGACGATTCCGTCGACGTCTAGTTCATCAGCAGCGCCGACTGAGCGGAGACGTCGTACTCGGATGCGAGGCGAACCTAAACGCAGATCCGCTTCGTTGGGCATCACGGCGTGGGATAGCGAACCTAAACGCAGATCCGGTTCGTCGGGCGTCACGGCGTGGGATACTTTGTCGTGATGACGTCACGACGCGCGATCATCATCGTCGTCGTCGGTTTCATCATCGCGCTTATCGCGTTCTGTATCATCGTATCATCATCGTCGTCGTCGTCGTCATGGTGTCCGGGTGGAGTCGTCGTCCAAAACGAAAGCCTCGACAGCAACGAAACGTCGACGAGGACGACGACGACGAGCTGAATAACGCGTACTTCGATCCGAAACGGGTGGGGAGTTACGGAGGCGTCGACGCGTTGCACCGGGCGTCGAAGCTCCGACGTCCGACCGTCGAGAGGTGGCTAGCGTCGCAGGACGCCTATACCCTACACAAACCGGTTATACGTCATTTCAAACGACGTCGCGTCATCGTGGGCGGTCGAAACCAGCAGTGGCAAGCCGATCTGGTCGACTTGACTAGACTGAAAACGCACAACGACGGTATAACATTCCTATTGACGGTGATCGATGTGTTTTCGAAGCGGGCGTGGTGCGTTCCGTTGAAGAATAAGTCCGGAGCGTCGCTCGTCGCGGCCTTCGAGCGCCTGCTGAACGACGACGACGAGACGCCGCACACGCTGCAGACCGATAAGGGGAGCGAGTTTTTGAACCGACCCCTGCAAACGTTGCTAAACAGTCGCGGCGTTCATCATTTCGTGACGAATAACGAGGAGACCAAAGCGAGCGTCGTGGAACGGTTTAATCGAACTTTGAAGACGCGTATGTGGCGCTATTTTACGAAATACGAAACGCTGCGCTACGTAGAGGCGTTACCGGATTTCGTGCGATCGTACAACAACGCCTACCACCGAAGCATCGGTAGGACGCCGGCGAGTATCGACGCGACGAATCAGGAGGCCGTATGGCAACGACTGTACGGGGGCGACGAAAACCGAAACTATGCGTGGGAGATCGCGTACGTATCAGCAAGACGAGGGGTCATTTCAAAAAGGATACATGGCTAACTGGAGCGAGGAGCTGTTCACCGTCGTAGAGGTGCACCCGTCCGAACCGCCCGTTTATCGCCTCAAGGACGACGCCGAGACGCCGATAGAGGGCACCTTCTACGAACCGGAACTACAACGCGTAGTCGTTCCAAAAGACAAACTATATCGGGTGGAGGCAGTTCTTCGGCGTCGTCGGCGTCGTGGCGGCGGTTCGGAGGCGCTCGTAAAATGGAGCGGATATCCGGGCTCATTCAACAGCTGGATCGACGCCGAGTCGCTCGTGGACCTATGATGATGAATCGTTGGACGCGTCACACCGGCTGCTGGCGACTGCACGAGGCGGGACTATGCAACGGATCTTCGTTCTTACCGTATAAAGGTCCCTGTTGCATCGACAGCGCGCATTGGCGCGACGATGTGCGACGACGACGAAACTACCTCGAGTGGCGAGCGTCGAACGAACGCCGACGAATCGTCCGTCGTCGACGACGAGCGCAACGCGGACTCCATCGACGCTACAACAACAACCGCCGCCGCCGAACCCGTTCCATGGCGAATCTGCGGCAACGAATGTCCTAAGGCCGAAATCGTGTTCCTCTGTCAGGTCGTCGTCCTGTACTTCGTCATCGCCGTTAGTATATACAATCTGACGAAAGGTCAAGGTGACTCCAACCTGTGGACGGCGCTGTTGAGCAGCTGTCTCGGTTACCTGCTCCCGAGTCCGTCTATGAGTGTCGGCGGCGAACGTCGACAACGCGATGGCGGTCTCGTCTGATTTTTACCTGACGCTGCCGAGCAACGCGTCTATGAAACGTCACCCCGAAAATACGTTGACGCACTACGTCACGACGTTGCCGCGACGTTTCGACCTGTCGGGGGAGTGGGAATGCGGCGCCGTGTCGGTACAGTATCCGCACACGTGGTACATGGTGAGAGAGAAGGACGCCTACTTCTTTCTGACTTGCGCGGCGGGCGAACCGGGTGTTTACACGCAGATAGACGAAGAAGGCACGACCGTGCTGATATATCGTCAGACGACGATTCCTCACGGTTTCTACAACAACTGTTATACGTTGTTGCACAAGATCAACGAGGCGCTAGGTAGATTACACACCAATAAGGTCAAGGTCATGCTAGAATACTGCCCCGTCTCTAACCGATATACTCTACGTATGTCGGCGGGTGTCGAATATATCATACCTCATTCGAGTCGCCTGAGGCACGTGCTAGGTTTCCATAGCAATACGATCAGTTCGTCCGTGTTCGGTCACGCGCCGGCGGCGACACCCGTCATCAGCACATCGCCCGCCGCGTACAAGTTCGAGTACGAAGGTGACAATACGGTGAATATGTCGGCGGGCATCGAGAGTCTGTACGTGTACACGGATCTCGTGGAACCGCGCGTCGTCGGTGACGTGTTCGCGCCGCTCCTTCGAAACATCGCCGTCCGCGGTGAGAACGGTGACGTCGTTTCGGAATCGTTCGTTCGCGTGCAATACGTTCAGTTGATGCGGAATCAATTCGACGAGGTCAAAGTCGATATAAGAGACGATCACGGTCAACCGATACCATTCGAGCAGGGGAAGGTGGTGACGACGCTTCACTTCAGACGTTGTAAATCGAAATTGTTTTAACATGTCGCCGTCGAAGAACCCGTACGTGGACTACTACGTTCGTCAGGTCGGCGGACAGCTGCCGGTCTTCGTCGGCGCTCGGGATCAACGAGGTCACGGTCTGGGTAATCTCTTCGGGAGTCTGTTTCGAAGCGCCATGCCGCTTATCAAGAGGGGCGCGATGGCGTTGGGAAAACGGGCGCTCAACACCGGCATGCACGTGGCGCGCGACGTCGTCGCCGGCGGCAATCTGAAACAGTCGCTAAAAAGGCGCGCGAAGGAGGCCGGCGCCGATCTTCTCGACGGCCTATTGAATCCGCAGGCGGCGGCGGCGGCGCCAAAGAAGAAGAAGAAAAAGAAACAAACGCAGTAGCAGCGCCGTCCCCGCGGCGGCGTAAAGAGAGCGCGCGTAGCGGCGACGACAGTCAGTAGGCGGAAAAGAGCTCGTCGAACGGACATATTCGACGAGTAACGACGATGGAGCGCGCACTCGAGAACGGTCAGTTCTACCAGCCGCCGTATACGGACATTCGAGTACGCTTCATAGTGGTGATGCCGCGCGGAGGAGATCCGACGGCCGCGGTGGCGTCGGTCATCCTGCATACGATATTCAGTCAACTCGACGGAAGAAAAAAACGCACCGCGGCGGCGGCGGCAGCGGCATAAAGAGAGCGCGGCTAGCGGCGACGGTCGTCAGTAGGCGGAAGACGTCGAACGGACGACAACGATGGCTTTCTTGAACGGCTCGACGTGCGAGGGCGTGAAGGCCGAACTGGAGCTGTTCAGCGGACCGGTGACGCAGACGAGCATCGAGAGTAGTCATTGGACCGTCTACCAGCCGCTGACGACTCTCGACGCCGGCGGTCCTATCGAGTTCCTCGTGCCGGGTTCGGGCGAAGACTATACGGACCTGGCGAGCATTCAACTGTACGTGCGCTTCAAAGTGACGCGGGGGGACGGTACCGATCTGGCGGCCGCGGCCACGGTGGCGCCGGTCAACAATTTCCTGCATTCGATGATCAGTCAAATCGACGTGTCGCTGAACAACACCCTCGTGACGCCGTCGACCAATACGTACGCGTACCGGGCCTGCCTCGAGACGTTGCTAAGTGTCGGTAGCGAGGCGAAACGTTCGCATCTCACGGCGTCGTTGTGGTACAAAGACACCGCCGGACGGATGGACACGCTCGGCAACGCCAACCTCGGCTTCGAGGCGCGACGCCTCGCGACGGCCAATAGCCACGAGGTGGAGATGATGGGACGCCTGCACGTCGACGCGTTTATGCTAAACAAACACCTACCGAACGGCGTCGACACGAAAGTGCGCATAGTGCGCTCGAAGGACGCCTTCTCGATCATGGGCGCGCAAGCCGTACCGGGGTGGCGCGTCGTGCTGCAGGCGATTCGACTGCACGTGCGAAAAGTGAAGTTGAACCCGGCCGTCCAGATGGGACATATCAAAGCGTGGACGTTGGGAACGGCTAAGTTTCCGATGCGTCGCGTCGACTGCAAATCGTTCTCGATAACGGCGGGCGCGCTATCGCACACACACGAGAACCTGTACATGGGCGCGATTCCGAAACGCCTCTTCCTGATGATGATCGATAACGTCGCCTACAACGGCGACTACACTAGAAATCCGTTCGACGCGCGTCACAACGACATAAACTTCCTGTCGCTCGTCGTCGACGGACGTCAGGTGCCGAGCAAACCGCTGCAGCCGGACTTCCCGAACAACCGGTACGTGCGGAGCTAGATGAATCTCTTCGAGGCGACCGGAAAGGCGTTCGAGGACGAGGGGAACGACGTATCGCGCACGGACTTCGGCGCCGGCTACAGCATCTTCCGTTTCGACCTGACCCCCGACTGTTGCGACGGCGATCATTTCAACGTCGTGCGTCAGGGGTGCGTGGGCGTCGATATACATTTCGGGACGGCGCTACCGCTTCCGGTGAACGTCGTCGTGTACGCGGAATTCGAGACGGTGATGGAAATCGACCGGAACCGGAACGTCATTTACGACTGGTAACTATGGATACGTTTCAACTAATGCGTCGTCTGGAACTCGATACGTACGCTAAACGTATCGTCGTCGGCGTCGTGCCTAAAGACGCGCTACTTACCGCCGCCATCGGCGCCACCTACCCGACGGCCTTCGTGTGCAACACCGACGACGGCGGCGAACCGGGACAGCACTGGGTGGCCGTCTACGTCGGCGCCGACCGACGAGGCGAGTACTTCGAATCGTGCGGTCTGCCGCCGCTGCACGCCGACTTCCGCGCCTTCCTGCGCCGCCACTGCGGCGACGCGTGGACGTACAACGACAAGCGCCTGCAGAGCGTCATCTCTAACGTGTGCGGACAATATTGCGTCGCCTACCTTCTCCTCCGATGTCGCGGGATGCCGTTGACGACGTTCCAGAGCCTATTCGGCACCGATAGGGAGAACAATGACTGTCTCGTACACGATTCATTAAAACCTCATTAACCGCTTGTATAGTAGCACAAATAAAAACGAACAAATGATGTATACAATTGTTGGTTTTTATTATTACCCACACATACATACATACAGAAACTACCCCTAGGGGTGGTGGTGGGGGTTAGGTTAGTAGTAGACGAGTTAGACGAGTGTTTACGAGTTAGACGAATATCGGCGCCGTAGTGACGCCGTCGTCGAGCACGCGGCGTTTAGCGTAGAAGTAGCTCAACGCCGCGCGCTCTTGAACGTACGTCAACACGGACGAGTCTTTCACTTGGAAACCGCGGTTCCAGCCGACGCCGTTGCGACGGTCGCGCAGTACAGCGAGGAAGGTGTGCTCGTCGATGTCGGCGTTCTGTCGCTTGCTCAGTCCCTTCGTGCTGTACTTCGGACCGGCGACGCCGCCGAAGCAGTAGTAGGTTTTGCTGCACAGCGCATCGATTCCGTCGCCGCGCCACTCTTCTTTGAAGAGACCCGGCGTTCGACGATCGAACAGGCGTCGGCGCGCGCAGCAGGCCGCCGCGCCGTCCCACGCTAGTCCGGCGACGCGCCGTCGTACGTAGGCGTCCACGTTCGCGTCGCAACATTCGGTCGGAAACCAGAGCGAACGATACCGGAAGTAGTGTTCGCGACGTTCTTCCGGTATGAGCGCGTCGACGTCACGTCCGGCTAGGGCTATGTACGCCGAGTCGGTGTCCATAGCGCAGTACTGGAAGAGCGGACGGGGAATGTAGGCGTCGACGAAATCGTAATAAAATTCCAGCATTCTCAATTTTGCGTACTGCAATACGAAATAGCCGATATGTATCGGCAGGCCGTAGACGATTTTACGCTGATTCAGCGCCACCTCGTACAGCGCGTCGTCGACGACGACGTCCAGTTGCAGGAAGCGCCGATTGTTGACGAGCATCGACGCGCCGACCGGCGTCGCGTAATTGATTTCCTGGTGCCGATCGACGCGCGTAATTGTTTTCCCGTAGGAACTGTTCCCGAGAAGTTTAAAGGTAACGGCGATGATCGATTTGTCGGGATCGATATCGCCCTCGCGGCGCGCCGTCGAAACCGCGTCGCCGAAGCGGCGAAAGCACGCTATCGGCGCGTACTCGACGATCTGGTAGACGCGCTCGACGACGAGCCCGTGCGCCAGATACCAGCGTAGGAGCGGCGTCGCGAGCACGATCGCCGCGCCGAAGTAGCTACCGACGAGCGTGCGTTGAGGTCGCGTGAGGAGATCGAGCGACTCGGCGAAGTCGCGCATAAACGGGCTGAGATCGTCGCGCACGATATCGACGTTCTTGAATACCGGCTGCATCTCGGCGAACTTGTCGCGCAGCGCTTCCGGTACGGCGATATCGCACTGCACGAGGCCGCACAGAGAGCCATCACGCACCGCCTCCAGTATCGTCGAGAGCGTAATGGCGGACGGATGCCATCGTGACGCGTCGGGCGGCGTCGGCGCCGCCGGCGGTCGCACGGCGTGCCACTGGCACTCCCACATTTCGACGACTTCGTCGACGAAACGGCGCTGGTAGGCGGTCACGGCGATCGTCGCGGCGTACAGCGTCGTCATCGGTTGACCGTTGACGGCGTTCGTCGTCACGTGCGCCTGACACGTCGGGCAGCCGTGAAAATAGCAGCCGTGAAATTATTACGCCGTTCGCGTGGCGGCGCAATAGCCGTCGACTCGGTGCTTTCCGATGCGCTTCTCGCGTCCGTTCAACTGGTGACGTATACGCGCGCCGGTTTCCGCCTCCACGCCCGTCAACCACTCCACGGCCATACGGCCGTAGCGGTGCACGCGTTCCGCTCGAAAGGCGTTCTCAGCGCGTCGGCGCGTGTACCAGCCCGTCGGCATCTCCTGCATTATCGCCCATAGATAGAGGCCGTTTGCGTCGAAGCCTACTATCGATCGGCACGGCGCGCCGCCACGAATCGACGTCACGTCGGCCTCGTGGTGGCGCGCGAAGATGATCGACGGGCCGCTGACGATCTGCGCCTGCAGCAGACGGTGCAGATCTTTGTTCGGCTCGTTGAAGAGCGAGAAATGGATCGACTTCGGCAGGTCTTTGAACAGGTACAACAACGTCAACCCCGGTACGCTGATGGCGTCCTTGAACATGTCGATACGTCGGCGCCGATAGAAGGCGAACTGGCGATCGACGGCCTCGAGAAACGGCGCCACGTCACGATTGTTATACCACACAAGAAAATCGCGCATCGACGTCATGCCCTCGTCGCGCCACGCCGTCGCGCAAATCTCGTACGCCTCCGCGGAGATTCCCTCGCGTTTCAGCTGGCTGTAGAAAGCTTCGCGCGACGGCAGGACGGTTTCGTCCAGACGCGACAACGCGTCGATGTGCTCGTACGGGAAGTAGCCCTTCGTTGCCGAGCAACCGTACGCTTTCAGAAAGCGATCGTAGCTAACGCCCGGCGCGAGGTAATTCGTTATGTCCAGGAACTTCAACGTCGTCGTCGACAGGCACATGTAATTGTTCTGACGTTTAATGGTAAACGCCGACGACGTGTGCTGCGCGTCGTCGGTTATGAGCAGGGGGGTCAAGTACTTTTTGACGACGTTCAGGTCGTACTTACCCGAATTGAATCCCAATACGGGCATTTGACGAAGGTACGTCCACAGCCGGTCGGCGAGAGTGGCGTACGGTGACGCGTCGGCGTCGTCGTCGTTGCATCGTCGCCGCCAGTCGGCGTCGAGCGCGTCGAGTGCCTCGAAGGTCGCGTCGTAGCGGGGACGTAGAATCGCGCACGCCGCCGCGCTCACCGCTTCCAGGTCGTCGATGAGGCGACGCGCGAGTTCCGACGAATCACCGGTCGTGACGTAACAGCGCGCCGCTTCGTGACCGGGCACGTTCGACGCGACGCTCACGCTGAGCAGTTCGTGTCGCGCGATCCAGCGGCATTTGTCGCTATCCGTCGGCAGATCGTTATCGGCGAAATAGCACTCGAAATCGAACGTCGCGCGGTACGGGTAGTAGCGCAGGTCGTCGTCGCCGACGTCGATGCCTTCGTCGTCGAGCCGCTCGAATACGGACGCCGTCGGTCGGTAGACGCCGCCGGGGAACACGTGACGAACGCCGCCTTCGCACGTCGCTTCGTGACGTCGTAAATTGTGCGCGCTCCGCCAGAGGACGCTGCCGCATTTCCCGCACTTGTACGTTTTCGTGTACGCGCGCCGATCGCTTATGTACGAGAAGTGCGACTCGTACAGGTTGACGTTCAGCGTCGTGGGGTGCGCTTCGCGCGATCGACGGACTAGTTCGGCGACGTCGTTCGTCAGTCGACGATAGACGACGACGTTGATGCCGAAAACCGTCTC
Source organism: Paraescarpia echinospica (assembly GCA_020002185.1). Lineage (NCBI taxonomy): Eukaryota > Metazoa > Annelida > Polychaeta > Sabellida > Siboglinidae > Paraescarpia > Paraescarpia echinospica. The sequence goes on from CM034541.1 coordinate 32,518,016, forward strand.
CACGCGATCCAATTCGTTCAGGCGCACGCCGCCGCCGCCGCCGTTCGAGGTCGCCGTGTCGCGACAATACCGCGCGTGCAGACGTTTAGCGACTTTCGTTAAACGGTTCGTATGGCGGATACGTTTGCCTCGTCGGTGACCTTGCAGGTGAAGGCCGATGCATCGGAAGAGACACAGATGGTCGTCGTAGGGCGTACCTCGATCATCGTTCGTCAACGACACGATGGACTTGTTGAGGCGCACGTAGGCGGGAAGCGTCGTCACGCCAACGCAGCCGATAGGATGATTGATGATGACGTTCACGAAGTAGGTGGCGTTAGTTACGAGCTCGACGATCCAACCCGAGTCGGGACGCTGCGCGATGGCGTACTGCAGTACGTCGGTAGTGCGCACGGCGTCGAGGAATCGTTCGAATGAACGGCTATCGGTAACTAGGGCGGGTGTTTCGAGGAGGCCACCGCATCAGTTACACGAAGAATGAAAATATCGGTACCGACCCGACACCTTGTGGCGTAATACAAAACCATAACTTACGTTAATTTTAAACGCGTTCTTTTGCGCGCTAAACATTTCCCTCAGACGCGGTTCGAGCACGCGCGTACTCGTACAGGCGGTCATACGATAGTTGTAACGCGACTGTATGACGCCACGCGCCACCGACGTCTCTATGCTACGCCGGTGCTCGTCTACGACACGCTGTAGATCGTCGGGCGATGGCGCCCTAGCGGCCTCCACCACTGATTCACTAGGTGGCGGCAAACGGCCACACTGCAGCCTCAGATGTCGTAGCATAACGTAACGCGTGGTGTATAGCTTGCCGCATTTTGGACACTCGACTTTTTACGCATAGCGTTTCGTCGCCGCATTTGTTCGAACTCTTTACGTGTCGTTCTAACGTCGACTGCGCCGTGAAATAGCGCCCACATTTCGGGCATTGCCATCTAGTAGGTGATGGTGGTGGCATTCTCTCTAATGATATTTTTCGAGCGTCGCTATTTATAACGGCGACGGTGACGGTGGTGGTGGTGGTGGTAAGTACACCCTAGCGGGAAGATTTTTCTAACCCTAGCGGTGGAATGCGGTTTTTCTAACTGTGTGGTCTAACCCTAGCGGTAATTTTTCTAAGCGGTTTTTTCTAACTAGTGGTACGACTAGCGGTGGAATGCGGTTTTTCTAACTGTGTGGTGGTGACCCTAGCGGTTTTTCTAACTAGTGGCAATTTTTCTAACTAGGTAACTCGGAAACGGAAAGTACATTTTCAACGTTTTATTCGGTACTCTTACAACATTCAAACACGTGAAGCCTTCGTTTCAATAGCAAGCAAATGTTCTCTATGCTAATAGTGTTCGTTCATTCCAGTCCGCTCCGGCGTTGCACGTACGTGTGCACGGCCGACTCGAGTTGCACGCGATTCATATAATCGCGCCAATTCGTTCCCAACAACCAGTTCGACACAAACTGTACCAAATACAATTCTCCTGCACGGCCCGTTTGCGGCTGCTGATCGCCGGAAGAAATCGACACCGTAGTCTCGCTTAGTATATGCACTAGTCTCGTAAAACACGGGATGAGCGATCGACGTAGGAACGTTTCCATGACGTCGTTGAAATACCGCGTCACAATGCAGCCCGGCTTATCGAAACGTTGCATGTAGACGCGATTCGGCCGTCCCGCGCGATAGCCGGGCATGGGACGTAGGGACAGCCTTCATTCGGTTCGCACATCCCGCAATGATCCTGCGCCTTCTCCAGAACCATTTCGCCGATAGTCTCGGCGATGAGATCCATAGCCAGTCTTTCGTAACGTACGATCAACTGACTCCGGCTCGGCACGACGAGTTGCCGTTGGCACGTCCCCAGCTCCTCCGATACGCTCCAGTACGGTCCGATCGTCCCCAGGCTGTCGTTATACGTCGGTGGAGGGGGCGCGTTCGGGTCGAGCCCAGCGCCTCCTCGATTATCGCCTCCAATACGTGAGCGTCACGTACTCCTCCGCCGCCACTACCCTACAGCACAAAGCAGTTCTACTCTTTACGGCTAATCACCGTCAGCAACGCGTGTAGGAAGTCGCTCATACACTCACGTCTGGTGTGTTGCATCAGAGCGTCCTACAAACACATTATTATGATTAGTCCTCCTCCTCCTTCTTCTCCTCCTCCTTCTCCTTCTTTATCGACCCCTGCACACCCCGTTCCATCAACGTTCTTACGAACGAGGCATCCTCGTCGTAATGAGCGCGAATCCTTTCGTTGTTTGCAAGCATTGTTTGGAGTACGCAGCGCACTTCCTAAAGCATATAAAGCACAACTGTTAATACATCAAACTACTACGAAATAGGCTTGCTTCATAGGCCAACCAAAACGCTCTTATATATTGTTCGGCCGACTCGGCTAATAGTTCAAAGCTCTGCTTGCTTAGTTCCAGCCCCTGACGATATCTCATTCGTTGTCGTTCGTTGGCGTGTTTCAATAAATCTACCAGTAGCGGCCAATTTTCCTCCTCCTCCTCTTCCTACAAACAACACAAGACAACAACAACATTAGTCGTCGACGTATCTTTTTAGTGTGCGCACTGTATACGAGGGGTCCCCGTTCCAACTCGTCTTCCGCACACTAATCTCCACTTTAGTACCGGTTAACTCGAGCACGGTATCGCGGAGATCCTCCTCGTTCAATTCCGTCAAGTACTCGGCCGTGAACTCGACGAGATTAGACATTTGGCTATCGAACAACGTAAGCCAAAGCTCATCTTCTTCCTCCTCGCCGTCCTTCACCATCACACGCAACGCGAAGAAATATTTCGGTACAAACACTTCACCGTGCGTTCGACATATCAGGACCCCGTCTTTGTTTGTCTGTAATTTTCGGCGACAACGGGAACATCCCAAATAGGTGGTGCCGGGCTCGCCTTTATACGAGACGGCCTCGATCGTAACGGGCGACAGGAGTTTATACACACCGTTGACGGCTCCCTTCAGATGTCTCAGACTCACCGCTGTGGCGCGTGTCGACGCAGCCGCCGATTCACGCTCCATGGAACCGCTCCGCGACAGGACCGGGGGCTGTTCGGCCGTCTCGTCGGGCTCCAAGCGCGCCTCTTCGGCGCTTCTCTTTCGGCCGACCGTCAACGGGGCCGCAATCAGCGTAACGGGGCGCTTAACGGGTGGTGACACCCCCGTTGACAAGGCTGCAATCAATGCCGAAGGTTGACTGCTGGCCGCCGCTGTCGCCGCCTTCATCGACTGCTTACGCGGTGCCTTCGACTTTTTTGGTTGTTGTTGTTGACTTTCATCCGCCATGTTGCGGAAGAACGTCTGCTGCTTGCTGCTCTGTAGAAAGAATACACGGTTAGAAGTTCGGCGTCATACAATATAAAAATTTTCTCACCCGTTTTATACCTTTTCCAAATAACACGCATGCGCATTTCACCCTAATACGTCATCTTACTCAATTATCAGTGTGCGTGCCTCGTACATTTCGGACATTTTGTTTTAGAAAAAAAGTATCCGGTCACGTCGGTACATTCGCCGTTAAATCTCTCCTTACATCGATTTTCTCTAATATCGATGCACCTCGCGTTTCCTGACCACACAGAGAATCTATACAACGTTTAGTTTCGTGCTTTTAACGTTTCGTTTATTGTTTTTGAAATGTCATTGTCTACACTATAACGCGCATGCGCACTTCACACTCATATCCTTATCTTTTTCAATTATCGTCGTGCATACTTCATCCAACCCAGGCATTTTGTTTTCGGAAAAAAGTTAGCGTTCACGTCAGTGCATTCATCGTCAAATGTGACTTTTACCGCGAATTTCTCTAATATCTATGCATCTCGTGTGTCCTGATTCCCCAGCGATCTGATACAACGTTTTATTTCGCGCTTTTAACGTTTCATTTATCGTTTGTAAAAATCCATTATTCTCCGTTCACATTCCAACTCGTTAAGTCACGCGCAACAGATGTCACACATGTGCGCTTATCGCATTCCGTCTACTCTCCGAGGAATTTGTTTTAGGAAAAAAGTTAACGTTCACGTCAGTGCATTCATCGTCAAATGTGACTTTTACCGCGAATTTCTCTAATATATATGCATCTCGTGTTTCCTGACCCCCCAGTGATCGTATATAACGTTTAATTTCGTACTTTTAACGTTTCGTTTAACGTTTGTAAAAATCCCTTTGTTCTCCATTCACATGTCAATCAAAATCAGTCGTAGTGTTATGCGCCGCCGCCGCCGCTGTTTGACGACGCACACATTTCATACACGCTTTTACAAACACGAAGACACGACGTCTCCACCACATTGCTCTAACAACATGTCCACAACAAAACCACGGTAAGACAGTGCTTTTATTGTTGTAATATATTTAAACAGTGCTTACTATAGCATGCATGCATACATTTTATTGAAATGCACGTTTTTATTGTTGTAATGCATTTAAATGTTTTTACTAGTAAATGAACGTTTTTATTATTGTATTGCATGTTTTTACTAGTTTTACCGTTTAAACATGCATGCATTTTATTTAAATGCACGTTTTTATTGTTGTAATAAACAGATGTATTTTATTTTAAACATGCATGCATTTTATTTAAATGCACGTTTTTATTTAAATTGTTTTTTACTAGTATCGTTTAAATGCATGTTTTTATTGTTGTATTATTTAATGCATGTTTTACTAGTTTTACCGTTTAAACATGCATGCATTTAATTTATAAGTACATTTTATTTAAACAATGCATACTATGTATTTTACCAAGACAGTATTTTATATCAATTTACCGTTTAAACAATGCATACTATCTCACTCATTTTATTCATCCTTTGTTTATTTCATAGACCGATCCAACTGCCTACAAGGGAGACATACACTCCACGTAGGCCAATTGTGCTCCCCCCCGACGCATCGACGACGTCGACCCAAGCAACATGCGCGGTCGCGCCGTCCGTCCGTGCGCCTTCGCCACCTGTTACGCCGCCCAATGTCACGCCCTACAGTGACGATGATGATGATGACATCGTCCCCGATATGGCTCGGGTCTTCCTCGTACGGCAGCCAAACGGCTTATGGAGGACGATAACGCCTCCCGAACTCTATCGGCGGGAAGGCTTCGGTCTTCCGCCGGAGATCGGCTCCCCGCCGGAGACCGACAGGCGGCAACCCGTCGGTCGCGGTCGAATACTACAGTATTACACGCAATAAAATATTCCAGTCACTACTCACGTTTTCACGCGTCTATTTTCAATGCATAAACACCCTACTGAATGTTAGTGTATTTATGCATTTGATTGTCATTGTAATCCCACGACTAGATGTATTTAAACGCATTGCTTTCGTTTTAATCCGTCCACCAGAACAACGTTGTTTACCGATAGCCAGCTATGCTGTCATCCAGGGGTCAAAGACCAGTAGGCCAGCAGCCCTTATCGCTGCAGCAGTCGTCGTCGCTCTTGCTGTCAACATCACATACGGGGACATCTCAACGTTTATACAATGGTTTTAATATACAATGGTTTTAGCGTGGTTAGCGTATTGCTTACGTCAGCACAACTCCTACCCCAGCGTATTGCTTACGTCAGCACAACTCCTACCCCAGTTATAGGTGGTCCACTTAACTTTAGCGTGGTTATAAAGTACGAAACTAAACTTATATACTTTAGCGTGGTTATAAAGTACGAAACTAAACTTATATACTTTATTATTAAACGCATTATTGCTTACGTCAGCACGCTCTAGGTACGGCGTTGATCGCTAGGACTAAAATACTCTCTGCACTCACCGCTAGGTGGCATCTCTCTAGTGTACTGTCAATCATCCAATTAGTATCAAATTACATCGCTCATCAATCACGTTTTTTATAAGTAGGTTTCCCAAACTCATTAGGGTCAAACACAAAGCCTTTGATCTTTTTTTATACATAGGATTAGTCTCGCATTATTGCTGACTCAGCTATGTGCCCAAATCGTTTAGTGGTCATTAATTTTTTTTTTATAAGTAGGATTTTGAGGTCCAACAGCTCTCACTATCTACTATGGTGCTCGATTGAACAGGTCTGCCAGAGAGTAAAGTGTAAAGCGCTTAGAGCAGTCCTGATGACTGGATGTTGCTCTATATAAGAAACCACCTTTACCTTTATAATAAAAACTGCAATTAGGGATTCATATTTTAAAGATGAAATTTTAGGGAGACTCACATGTTGGATAAAAACAGGGGTTCCCACGAAACATCCTGGATACAGGGTTGTCGTGTTTTGCTATTACTATAAATTAATAATTACTGTTTTATTACATCCGTAACATGTCCTAGGTTCGGCCAAGGCCCGCAAATGTTTGTTCTAGGCCCGGCCCAAGCTCGCAGGGTTTAATAATATTTATATATTCCCAGTTCTCAAAATATACCCAGTCGCGGCCCGGCCCGGCCCAAAAAAAATTATTAAGAGGCTGGCCCGCGAGCCGAAAGCCCGGACAGCGCAGAGCACTAACGTATACTATACTATACTATGCTATACTATACTATACTATACTATACTATACGAAAATTAGTTTTTGCTCAACCTTATCTGACAATGAGTGCTAATTAGAGGGATACAGTGACGTCTATATTAGGAGAACATGCAGTAACTAATCGTGATTATATATATTTAAATGATATTTCTGGAACTGACACTCAACATCCATCAACAGGGGGCGCTGTGTACACCCGATGGGGGAGGAAGACATGTCCTGGGAATGGCACGGATCTACTCTACTGGGGTAAGTATTTCAATCCTCTAACATTCGCTGTACGGTAGATCCCTTTTTAAGAACTCGCGGAAAACAGAGTCAGCTGTTTACTAGAATAAGACACATTTGCTAAGACGGACTCATTCACTGAACCCGCTATTTGTAAACGCACCCCTTAAGTATTTAAGTAAATCAGCGTTTAATGTAATGAACATATATTATGTTAATGGCGTAGGTTAAGTTTTTTCATGACGGCGTTGTGAAGAAGGTAATCCAAATTTCGGATTGATCTTTACTGCAGGTGTTGTCGCTGGTTCACATTATACACATACCGGCGGCGGCTCGAACTATCTATGCCTACACAGAGACCCTGAATGGGGACCGAAAACGACGTCAGACTTCCAATCGTCTGGCCATCTGTACGGGGCTGAATACGAGATACGTGGAAACGACCCATTCTCCAAAGCTAACGCGCAGTCATTGAATGACAACAACGTTCCGTGTGCCGTATGCCTCGTGACCAGTCGACCAACGAAAGTGATGATTCCGGCCAGACTTACGTGTCCCGATGGGTGGACACAGGAATACACGGGTTACTTGATGGCAGCGGCTTACAGTCACAAAAGCCGAACAACTTTCGTATGTATGGACAATGCCCCAGAAATTATCGAAGGCAGTGGGTCAAACCAAAATGGCGTCCTTTTCTACAACACCGAAGCTAGGTGCGGCTCACTGCCGTGTCCCAATTATGGAGATGGCTGGGAAATCACGTGTGTTGTGTGTACTAAATAAAGCAGAGCTCAAAACACAGACACTAATTCGTATCTATGCAACAGTAATATGGTTATGTATCTTAATCAGCAATTTAACTACATTAATGATGTTGCAAACCAAATCTGCTGCTTAAGTAATTCTTGATTTATACAAAGCTATGTCCGTCATTGGAACCTTCTTCCTTTGCAACGACGGTATATGTCTGTATCGTATCTGATAGTTATTTGCTAACATGACCCTGTCCACTTTTACAGTCTCGTACTGAGATACGTACTCAGCGAAATACTATCGACATTTAGTATAGTTTGAGTGTCAGCCAAAGATATTATGTTTCGTTAAATTGTAGCACCAATATATCCAGTACCATGGATAATCTCACGGATTTTATTACACATCCACATAATTGACAGACTGCTGTTGATTTGCAAATTAATACAAAATATAATTACGGCGATAATGGTTTCAATTGCTTCGGAGTGATGTGATCATTTTTAGCGGCTGAAAGACAATCAATTGCGTCAGTTACTGTGAACACTCTTTGTTATTTACGAGCAGAGAATTTGACTTGCCTTGGACTGACGTTTGAGAAAAGCGGAAAACAGAGACATCGAAGAACATTGCCGATACGCAGCTAAACTTGGCCGTGCCACAGTAGCGCCAGAGTACTTTAAAACACCAAACTTTCTATACAGGGCCATATATACTATGAGGCTCTGGACCATATGAGGAAAACCATGACCGAAGCACGATTGGACCATTTGATGATGTTGTATGTTCATAAGGACAAAATAAGCGCCCTGTGTATGGCAGCAGTTGCCAATGATTTTGTAAGGGAATCCAAACATCGTTGGGGTATATATGGGAAATGTGTCTCTTCCGATCTTGCAAATGTCCAATCCACGGTGAGCGAGATATCAACCCGAACGAAGATTTCATTTCCTGAATGATACAGTGGAATCTCAGTGTTGCGATCGCCCTCGAGAGTGGGCCTGTGTGACCTCAATTACGAGATGATCAAATCAGCGAGATTAATTTCCTATTCTCTAAATGTTGCAAAGTGGCTGTTTTACCAAATAACCGTTAATTGAGGTTCCATTATATCTGCAAGCAGGAGTGATTTATGTACTTCGGTGTACGTGTTCACGTAGGAATACTTCATATAAATGAGGTTGGAATTACATTGATTTGTTATGTTACACATCGCCATCAATTCACCAAAACGCACCATTCTGATAGGTATATTCTAGTATATCTGACATCAGGGTGAGGGTTAGCCGCCTCCCCACCCTGGATCGACGCAACGTGCCTCGATGGACCGGATAGGGGCCGGGCCACTTTCGATAGTACTGCTACGCCTCTGTTTTATGGCTATTAAAGAACTAAAAAACATGTTTGCGTCAATGTTCTTCGCAAAGTTTCAGTGAGTAGAACATTCATACTCTCAGTAAACGATATGTATGTCATACTAGTAGCGTATTTAACGTAAGATCAATTAAGGTGTCATGGCATTCGCGAAGGGGTGGCCAATTTGATAAAGTGTCCAAGCAAAGTATGTAAACTATTATTAATAGTAGTAGTTGTATTATACTGCCCGTCATTAAGGTCAAGTGGTCTGTCGCCCTCGCATGCGCCGCTTAGTCTGTGTAAACAGAAGAATGAATAATAATAATAATCAAAATCAATATATATATATATATAGCCGAAGCGAGCAGAGGCTCCTGGGGAACTTGCGGTCGGCTTGTTTGTATTCGAAATTCGTTCGTTTTATTTTTTCAACAAAACTGGACTTCTGAGGAACCTAAAATAACTCCTTGGCCCTATATTAGACTAGTGTTTGTATTACACTGGAATACCGCATGGTAACTCTTTCTGCCGCTTGCTTCATCCCCAAAACAATCCTTGTATATATGTTATGAATAAATGGAAAGTATGTGCCTCTTGCACGAATGTCGAAACAGTGACATCACATGTAAGCATATTGAAAATCACGCCAAAAGTGTGCATATTCAAAAAAGCCTACTTACACAGCGCATACTGCGGAATTATAAATTTAGTTAATTCTGGTTAGTTTTTAAATTTCTTGGTGGAAATGAAAATACACAACAATATGTATATATATATATATATATATAATGGTGTTGTGTTAACATAGGTCTCTTTGATGTGTCTAGTGTCGTAGTGTAGTAAGTAGTGTGTAGTGCATGCGCTTCACGTTCTCGCTTTCAGCTGAGACCGCCAGCTAGGCCCATCACAGTGGTGAAAAGGGACATGGGTGCGCAAGCCTCCTCTGCTGCATAGCCTCTCCATAAACAAGACTCTAGCATGATCTCCTTGTGGTACACCACGGTAACTGGGCACCTTATGGCTCCAGGATAGTATGCTAGGGATCTAGAAGAAGGAAAACTCTGATTCCAAACCTGTGTAGGCCCAGCTCATTAGACTTGACACGCAATGGGTCTAGGAGAAGGAAAACTCTGACTTCAACACCACAGACGCTGAGCCCGGACGGCAAAAATAACCTGGCCAGTTAGTGGGAACCCTAGTGGAAGACATTCCATTTAAAAACGGAAGAGTCAAATACATTGGCCAACGGCAACTACAATCCAGTTAGCCAGTGGCGCGGCGATGGAAACAACAGTTAACGAAAGAACACGATGAACATAATGACAAACACCAGGGTTAAAGCTCCTGATATCGAAGATGATTGCAGCAATGGTACACAGGTGACAGTTGCCACCATCATGACGTAACCTCCTCAAAGTATCAGGAGACGGGTGTTATTAATGGAAATCCTAAAACATTCTCAGGCCCAAAAGGGTAACAATTATCAACTCATTCAACGTAAGAACATTAAGATCATCAGTAGCACTACACGAGCTACAATACCATGCTACGAAGTACGGTATCGCAATTATGTTCTAGTTCTAGGTGTCCAGTTATTTCCAGCGCTCGGCAACGTCCTATTAACTGATTAGTTTGTGTTATTGTGGTTACAATGTAATGGTCTTATGAGGTATAATCCTACTAGTCAGTCTTTTTCAGAAAATTATCGCCAAACCGACCTTTATATGCTGACACTGAGGGTGGTCACTGCCAGGGTGCTTGTCGTCCTCAGTGGTCTTTTTACGTCCCAGATTGAGACGGGACCGACATTAACGTGATCTCCGAGTCACGAGGGATTCACAGTCCCCAATTATGAGAGCCAAATATCATGCCTGCCCGATCCGGGTTTCGAACTCAGAGCACTGGCAGGCCAGGCGGATGTGCTAACTACTACACTAGCTGCGCTCCCATGTGTCTACAAGAACACCGGATGATACATGAAGAAGAAATAAAATACCACATATTACAGAAAATCTGGAAATAAGTAACATCTTGTGCAAATAAGACTACAATGTGATCTGCTGCTGATTCAACTGGATTCTTGTTTAGTCCAGCAGCAACTAAACCTTAGGAAAATATTGAGACAATATCTCCTAGAATCATCATCGCCTCATTTACTGACAATCCACAAGTCAACATTATTAGCTGCTACAACCCGACCAATGTGAGCGACAAAAGTGACATAAATCAGTTCTACGGGGATCTGCAAAGCCTAATGGACAATATCCCCAAACACAAAGTTGTTGTTACAGGGGGCGATTTCAATGCAACGCTGAGAAACAATGTGGTCAAATACACCTACCACAGTGATACAAACAGAAATAGACACTGGCTGCTGGACTTTATCCATGAAAACAACAGCTACCAACAAACACACTATTCCAAAAAAAGGAAACACAAATTATGAATATTCCAGGACACAAATGGTGGTAAAGCACAGATAGATCATATTCATTCGGAGGAAGAGGATCAATAATGCCAGAGATGCAGCCGCATACAGCTCTTTCAAGTCAGTGGGCTCATACCACAGAATACTATCAAGTGCCATTAGATTGAGACTCAGAGCTCTAAAGAAAACACCATCTGCTAGACTGAATGTCGATTGGAGATCCATGAAGAATGTTGAAAACTTACAAGCGAAATTCACACTTGAACTCAAGTATAAATATAATATTATGTGCGAAGAGCAGACAACCCGATAGAGAAATACAATTGCCTAGTGAACGCAAAACACCAAATAGCTAAAAGGATACTACCACGAAAGAAGAAAACACTGAAAAGACTTATTCTGCATGATGACCCAGATGTTTGTCAAGCGAGAAAAGACATAATCAAGAACGTACCAAACTCAAAGGAAACTCTTGCTTATGCATACAACCAAGCAGAAAAGAAATACTGCTCTACGCTCATCAGTGAATGTGAACTCCAAGTTCTTTGACATTAAGGCCGGTATTTTACAGGGTGATACATTAGCTCCATATATATTTATTATAATACTGGACTACGTCACGGGACAATCAACGAACGAATCTGGTTTTGGATTCACCATAAGAAAACCGAGAACAAGGCGGTTTCCAAAGGAAGAATCTTGCATTTGCTGATGACATAATCCCGATAACTGATAACATCAAGTCTGCACAGAGATTACTGCAAAATGTTGAGAACCACGCAGGAACTGTTGGACTGGCAATACATGTGATTAAAACCAAGATAATCACCAACAATATAAAATATGAATTTAAAGTACTAAAGACGGCTAGTGGTGACGTACTTGAGGAAGTAGACTATATCCATTATCTAGGTTCCTGGCTAGCGAAGAAGTGCACCAACGCATTGCCATAGCCTACCAAGTATGTAACAAACAAAACCATGTGTGGAAGGCAAACATAAGAAGAACCCTTAAACTGTCTCCAGTGCCACCGTCAGGTATATTGGTGAACGGAGCAAATACCTGGACCCTCACAAAAGAACTAGAAAGAAAAATAGACGGAAGTTACACCAGAATGTTAAGAAAATGCCTAAGTGTCCACTAAAGCAATAGGCTAACAAATGAAGTACACACAAACTTTCATGCAAGATTCACAGGAGGCGCTTACATCTGGCCATTGCTACTGTAATACCGAAGAACCAGTGTCAATATTTATCCTGTGGACAAACTCACATAGAAAGCAAAACAGAGGGAAACAGAAGAAAACATACACCAAGCTGGTCTTCGAAAACCTTGATATTGAATAAACAGACCTTCCATCCCTGATGAACGATCTACCCATATGGAAAAGGCTCATCTAAGCTGCGGTCCCGGCCGACCGATAATGATGATGATGATGATATATATATATATATATATATATAAACTGCGTAAAGTTTATTTAATAGTGTACCTACTTCTAAACAAGTGATGTATCAAATGTAATTAAACTCATTCAACTGATTTGTTTTAAGGCCAACTTTCATTCATGCCCTAGAATTTAACTCGTTGATTCGTAAGGTATACTTTTTTGGGTGAATGCATTAACGTGTCACTAAATTGGAGGTTGATGAGTTTGGCAAAAACCGGCGTTAAGCCGGGGCGGTTGCCGTGTTACGTAAGAGTAGTATATATATATATATATATATTATATATATATATATATATATATATAACAGTTCACTGCAAAGGGCCTAGTACACACGCCGACAGCAAAGGCAAACATCGACGGTACTCTTTGACCAATCAGCGCTGTTGTTTTGGTGTAACGTCAAATTGCACATGTTCCAACATAGCGATGCAAACGCAAACTAAAATTACAAGCTCATGGTTTTACATTTTGTTCAGATTGATGTATAGTCTGTAATTCGATTTGATTTTCAGGAACGTTAAAATAATCCAGTCAATATAATGTTTAATTCAATATTCAGCATTCAATACTTTGCAGACGGAACACAGTTTTGTAATGTTATTTCAACATAGCAAACTATGTGTACATTAAACAGTTACATGGATGCAAGGTAAAGTCGTAATGGATTCGTGTCCGACTAAATTATCGGCGCTTTCTGTTAACAAAATCCAAGATGTGGGCAGAGAAACTGATCGTTAAAGAGGGACAAGAGTTGTTTTACGCTCCGTCCCATCCCGATTATAAAAACTCCAAGAAGTAGATTGCTTCTTTGGACCGCCATCTTTTATAACGTCCACAATCTGCTCACGTGTCCAATTTGCACATGCCATCGATGATTACCGCTCTATGTGTTCTAGGCTCTGCTCGCGGTTTGCTGCTTTTGCCGGTGCCGTCGACATGTGTACTAGGCGCTTAAAGACAACAACATTGTACTTCTAGAGAACATTACTCTTACCAGACTGTGCGGCGTCTTTGATACACTATTGTTGTTCTGCGGTACTGTTGGAACAGAACAGATCGCGTTGTTATCACTTTCATAGTTGCTCTCATTTATAACTCCATCTCGCCTAACATTGTTTTGGGTCTTGACATCGCACACAGCCTTTCTGCCATTGAATGATAATGTCTTACGCCCTGCGGTAGGTTAGCGTTGATCACATTAGTGTACCATCAATGTGAGGAGCCTCGATTGTTCTTTCCAGAAGGACGTTGTTGAACCATTCTTTGCGAGCCTGAAACGTTGTTTCTGGTTGATGTAGCTTCAGTTCTGGTGTCTTTGTTTTAGAAAACCAGCCCGAAAACTATGTTTTCCCAGCTGTTTCATTCTGTTTGTTATATACATGGGAAAGTTTATTCCGCTCTGCTACCTGGAATGCTAGCGACGTTAAGTCTTTGCATGTAATGAGAGAAGATGAAGAGATGATCCTGCAAACGCAGCATATATTGCACAAGATCTCGGTCAATGTCATCTGTAAATGTACAATGTTTGCTAAAACGTTTCATCACACCATTTACGAATTTGTTTTTTTTGAAGGTGTCTCTTAAATGCAGGCTTAGGGATACCAAACAATCTGCAAGTCTCATTCAACCCCTGGTCTCCGTTTATGAAAGATGTTATCGCCTTTTCCATCGCCTCTTCACTACATCTTCCATATAGTCAGATATTCTTATCATTCTATACTTTTTGAGCAGAGAATACAAAAGAAATCCATGTTATCAAATTTTCTTTTACAAATGCTTCATTGGATATTATTAAATCTTGAAAGCCGCCAAGACAGTAACGCCAATTATATAGCAAAGTTTCAGATATATAAGTGTATATATTGTACTACATGGTTTATACATCGTACAACTGGTACAATGTGTATGACACAGAGCGGTACAATATATACACGTGCTACCGACGTTACGTGAGGACCCATCATTACAAAATGGCGAATCACAGTTAGCTGAGGCTGCCGTTTGTTTCTTTAGCTCTGGCTGCGGTATTAAAAAATAACTTGCGTCTTTCAAACTAACGTCATATAGTTCTAAATCACACCTTGTTCATTTCAGTATTATTATAGCAGTGGCCATAAAACATGAAAATACGTACCCCTTTCCACGTGGAGTCTGAGAGGCTATTGTGTTTTCCACTAAATGTCCAAAAGGACGTGAGCTATAAAAATAACGACCAATCTTAAAGCTTCATACAACAGCTTTTCTGAAATCAAGGAAGTACGATTTGCAAACTGATACAGTATCTAAGGACTTAGCGTCTACCCTACCTGGGTTAACAAAAACAGCACCAGTCGCAGGATCACTGGCCCCGGCCGAGGCGATGGCAGGTTCCTTCTGTCGTGTCAAAATGGCTCCCCTGTAAGTTCGAGAATCACGATGCAACATCTGGGCAAGGGGTGGTAGCTTTAATACACTTCCCCAGACAGAAACCCCACGCAATGTGTGTATGTTACCTGAATCAGCTGTACTTTGCAGTAATTGGGCATTACTGTACCACTACAGGTAGCCGTGAAATACAATTATAATTACCCGTTTCACCATTCTCATGAGCGATTGAACGTTATTGTTTATTCAAAGATTACTTCTACTTCTCAAACATTAGGACCTATACGCAGTAACCAAAACTGAAACAGCCGAATCTGATGTTATTGGCTGAGCTTAACTTCCGCCTGTCACAAGGTTGTCTGCCCTGGGGTATTGAGACTGGTGTAATCAGCAGCGCCCCAGTACTGGGCGACTTTCACAATGTCCATCCAACAGAAAACGACCACGTGTTCTCGTTTTACATTTAAAGTAGGTTCACATAATAACTTAGTGACGCGCAATATATTTTCTATGTACACCAACAATCATTTCACAACAAAGCTGCTGATAGCATAATCATGTAATTGTTGTGATCAACTGGATGAACGTAGGCCTTCTATGTCGCATCATAAAGCCGCCTCCTGCTTGGTCAATGCAGCGCAAACGATATAAAGAATGGAATGGTCGCATTTGAGTTATTGTGTACAGCGTTCTGTACACCAGTAGCTTGCAAACATGTACGTTTTCTATTCGTCGGCACGGAAGTTATTAGTAATGGGTACTGTATCACTTCCTATTCATTAGCTTTAATTTTGACATCATAAAACATACATAATGATAGTGGTTTTGTGCATGAGTTGCTTCACAATCTAACACTCTGAAGCAATGACGTTCCTCACTGGTGTCCCGCGCGGGCCAGGCCGGGCCGGGCTTAGGTTTTGCATTTTGCGGACAGTGCATGGACAGAATGAACTGGGCGGACTTAGGCCGGACCTGGGACAAACATTTGCGAGCTTGTGCCAGGCCTGGTACAGGTTTTGAATGTAATAAAAATAGTAATTACTAATGTATTATTAGTCAAACACCGATTACTAATTTTAACAAATATTTATGGTTTTAATATGACATAGAGCCTTTACAAATTGCCATTAAATTGATACTATTGAGTATTTCGGTACTAGTTTTTCAGTATTCCCGGTTAATGACTATGATTAAATATGAATGTTTGTTATTAAATATAAAAACATTCCTATGTATTACAGTTCATGTACATTGATGTTGTGTTTCTTTTATTATATTATGATATATTTCTTAAGCTTGCGGCTTGTGTTTTTCGGGCCGTGGGCTTGCGGACGCTGGTGTACCCGTCTTGGTCTCTAGTTTGGGATAAGCGTTTGTGACCTTGGGACGGGTCTGGGCCTAAATTCTAGTTTGCGACCTCGGCCGGGCCAGCCTTATATTTTTATTGGCCTGGATTATATGCGGGCCTGGCTTGTGTACAATTCTAGGCCCGCGCAGGGCACTAGTCCACACACATCGATTCGTGACGTGCCGAACAAGTAGTGCTTCCTACACCGTTACTGCTTATTAACTGCTCTGGCAAGTATTGTATTTGTAATCTGACTCTGATAATGGTCTTTACGCCGTTGGACACACAGATAATGCGCATACAAATCTCAATACACAAAACGTCAATTTGTTGGCGGGGTAGTCATCAAGCCAAACTCAGTTAGCACCAGACACGAATGCAAAACAGATCGCTGCGTATGTTGAGAAACGTACACGCTTGAAAGTGAGAGTGGAAAAACTGAAAAGTAAATTCGAAACATACAGCTCTTTCCATATCTCTGCGAGCTGTGAAGATCCAAACACCCTGCTAGATGAGGAACTGTGGCTTGAGGGTATCATGTATAGGTGGTTTAAAAAAGCACGATATAACTCTCAACATTCTTGAACATTCAATCCTACAATTGTAGTGGACTGAGAAAGGATGAAGTGATTGAGATAGTTGATGACTGTGACATACTGTTGCTTCAGGAGACATGGCTTACAAAACAAGAATTGGGGATTATTAATGATATACATGTAAACTGCCTTGGCTTTGGTAGGGCTAATTGTGACTATTCGAGTGGTATCACATCAGGAAGAAAATCAGGTGGAACCGCTATCTTATGGAAATCATCATTAGATGAATTTATAATATCTATTGATATACCTTTCGATTGGTGTTGCGGTGTTACTGTCAAGGCTAATGAGAGAGTAATTGCAATTATCAATGTATATTTACTATATAAAAGCAACGACACGACAACGAAGAAGAATACATGAGTGATCTAAGTGCAATCAGTACTATTGTTGATGATTTAAGCTATACTAGTGTGTTAATCATTGGCGATTGGAACGCTGATGCTAGTAACCCAAGATCATGGTACCTAATGGAGTTTTGTGCAGATAATGGATTTGTTTGGTCTAGTGGCCAGCATTTACCTGATGACACGTATACTTATGTAAGTGAAGCCTGGGGGAGTACGTCATGGCTTGATCACTGTGTTTCGACTGAGGATGGAAATAATATAATTAATGGTATGGATGTAGTATATGACTGTAATTTATCGGATCATTTTGTGCTTAATATCAACATATGTTTGGAACTGGCCCCAAAGCTACAAAAAGTTAGAAGTGTACAAATGATGAAAAATAATTGCGCTAAAGCCAATGAAAGATATATTTAGAATTATTGTAATTATTCTGGTATATTGCTACAAGATAAACAAACAATGAATCAGGAAGTGTTAACCTGTACAGATATAAATTGTCAGAACAAAGATCATGTTAAAGAAATTGAGAGATTTTATAATGATATACGTAATATTCTCATTAGAGCCAGTTGTGATACGATAAGTAGGCATACAAGTATTAACTATAACAAACCAGGTTGGTCTGAATATGTTGCCGAGCTACACGGCAAAGCGAGGGAAACATGATTGAACTGGAGAGTACATGGAATTCCAAAACATCGACCATTTTTTGGATATGATGGGAGAGAGTAGAGCTAGATTTAAATATGCACGCAGGCTTATTAAAAGGCATAAAGAAATAATCAAAGCTGACAACATGGCCAATAATTTGCTGAATGAAAACACTGCTGAATTCTGGAAAGACATTAGGTCCACGAAGAAATTTAACACTACACTTCCAAAAAAACAGTTGATGGTGTAACTGGCCAAGAGGAGGTGGCTGAAATGTGGAAAAAGCACTACAGGGGTCTACTAAACTGTTTAAAAATGAATCGATAAATACTATAAACTACGACCTAAACAAGTGTGAATATACATATGTCATAGTTAACAGTGATGAAGTAACAACAGCAATTAATAAACTAAAATGCGGTAAATCACACGGTGCCGACAATAAATGTGCTGAACATCTAAAATATTGTAGTGAAAGAGTTGCAGAAATATTAGCCATATGTATATCAAAAATGTTTGTTCATGGATATTTACCTGAAAGCCTATTGCAAGTACAGCTTATACCTATTATAAAAAGCTGGTTTGTTAATTAGTAAATATAACTACAGGCCTATTGCCATAGGCAGCAAGTGTGTGCTGTCTAAGATATTAGAGTTCATAATTCTAGACAGAATAGAATCCTATATACTAACATGTGATAATCAATTCGGTTTTAAAAAGGGTCACGGTACTGATTCATGTATATACGTAATGAAAGAGGTGATTAACAGATACAAGATGCTAGGTAGTACAGTGTACCTCTTAGATGCCTCCAAGGGTTCCGATCGTGTTAACCATCTTACGCTATTTAAGAAACTTGAGAGAAGAAAGGTCCCCGGCTATATTACCATACTGTTAGTCTGTTGGTATAGTCATCAGAAAATGTTTGTAAAGGGGGGAAATGTTATATTTGATAGTTTTACTGTAAGTAACGGTGTTCGTCAAGGTGGAGTCTTGTATCCATACTTATTTAATATATATATGGATGACCTTAGTATGTTGCTAAATCGCTGTAGAATCGGTTGTTACACTGGCAAAACAAAAGTGAACCATCTGATGTACGCGGATGATGTAGTATTAATATCTCCGTCCAAGAAAGGGCTTGATGGGTTGATAGAAACTTGTTATGAATATGGAACTTTGCATGACATTATATATAATGGATAAAAAGCAGTGTGATATATTGTGATCTCTCAAAGGTCAAACATCTGTTACCTTCAATTGTTTCTATTCAGGGTCGCATCATTCAAAGACAGAATATTGTGAAATATCTGGGTTACATTATTAATGAAGACATGTCTGACGATCATGATTATCAGTAGACAGATTAGAATAGTGTATGTAAGAGAAAATATTTTATGTAGACAATTTAAAATTGTAGCACCAATGTAAAGGTACTTGTCTTTAAGACTTATTGTGCATGCCTGTATACCACCCAGTTATGAAGTAACTATAGGATTAAGACCATGAACAAATTAAATGTAGCCTACAACAATTCACTGAGAATCCTTTTAGGGATCCCAAGATATGCTAGAGCGAGTTAAATATTTGCGTATACAAACTTGCCAAGTTGTCAATGTGTTATAAGAAGGAGTATATATACATTTATGAAACGTAAAAGAAAGATTAACGATTATATTGTTCACAGTGTTGTAAATAGTGACATGATCTATTCGTCTCTGCTGCAGTAAAACTGGATGAAACAATTATTTTGTCTACGATAATATTCATTATGTTATTATACTAATTATTCATGATATGGCTGAATATTTGTGGTTCACATCAAATAGAGTTAATCGATTATTTATAACTTGGCTTAAACGTTGTACTCAACTGAACATGTACCCGATTTGAAAGTAATAGGTCACACATTTACGCGCCAATCAAATGCCGAATCCGCGTGAACTAATATCGAAAGTGTGTTTGTGACGACGTAATATGTACACAAATAGTATACAATAAACGCCCGCCGGTTCAAAAATTAGTATACGTAAATAGAGAAAAGTTATAATTATAATTATAATAAGTATTGCGTGGTATATAATATTTTGCGTATCATATTGTATCTATGGATAAGCTTGGACGAAATGACTTAAGAAAAATGGTAATTTATTATTATTAAATTGGCTAACACAATATTGCTATTGCTGTAACATACGCACATATTGTTTCTTAAATATGTTGTCTTGACTGTTTCTTTAACTTGGTAGTGTCACGTACATATCAGCGTCAGGTTATATCTTAGGGACAACTGTGTACGAAACGTTATGAAAATAATACAATTTTCTTATAAAAATGTGGATTACAATATGCATATATACGACAATATGGAACGTAAATGTCACGATTTTTGAATTAATAACTAGTTATTGTTTAAAAATATATTGTTATGTTAGTTTAATATATTTATATCAATTATATCACACCATACCACAAAATTGATAGATAGTTATTCATATAGCTGGGTGAGCAGGAGCGAGGTAGCGTGAGCGAACTTGCCGGAGGTTCGAAACGGACGTAGTCCAGCGGATAGGTAAACAACTTTTGCACTTTGGGATCAACGCAAGACACTCTGCTCATATATTCTATACACCAAAGAAATCATTAAAAAAAATTGAGGCATACCAGATATGCGTTCATAAATGGCGACCATTTAAAAATGGCTGCCAAATTTAATTTCCCCGTATCTCAATAACTGCTTTTTATAGAGCAACATTACTTGTGTCTAGATGTAGGTTTTAGCGGACATAGATTTCAGATTTGTTACTTTTGGACTTCTTCGACATTCACATACATCATTTTTAAAGTTGTCGGTCGTCAATACAAATATAAAAATATCTTAATAACTACGTTACGTAGAGCAGTATAGTTTACGTTCTGAAAAGCTTGGAGGATAGCGATCTCAAAAACGCCATTTTTAAAGATTGCGCCGTCAAAGCATATTATTCCCATATCTCAAGAATTACATAACATAGTTGATGTGAAAATGTATGTTTTTAGATGCGATGATTTCAAATACTTTACTTTTGACCTTCATTTACTTTAACATATATCCGCCATTTTGAAAGATGGTGGCAAACAAAGCCTGTTATTCCCGTATCTTAATATCTACATATCTTTGAACTTTAAAGTTGGTGTCAAACTTGAAGTTTTTGGATGCGACTATATTAAGGGTGTTACTTACATATTCTCTAAAACGGAAAATATCATTTGAAACATTAGATTATGATGCCTACCCTCTAAATCTCCGCAACGATTCCCAAACATTTCACACATCCAACTGGCATCAACCGCATTGGCATAGCATTGCGCCTTTTGTTCAGCCACATGTGATGATTACACGGCAAGCTGTGCCTGCAGGTGGCAGTGTCATCCACTGCACCTTTCATTCAGACACGTTCTCTTTTCGAGTCCAGCCGAAATCTACTGGAATTGGCAATTGTGATGCTTTCAGCAGGGCCTGGCCCCATGCGTGGCCAGCCTGGTAGCCCACTGGGAGCAGGTGTTGCATGAGGGTATCCTGTGTTGGTAGAATCTTTTCAATTTCCTTTTCTTTCTGTGTGAAGAGGAACAGTCTCTCGCGGTTCACATGCACATCAGAACTACCCTGGTCGTACAGTACAACAACATACCTGTCGATGGTTGGAAGAACATCTCTCGGGATAGCTCTAGAAGGAATGTCTGCAAGAGCACACAGTACAGGCTTTACACCACAGACCGCTTTCCATGAGGCCCACGCCGGTCGTTTGCCTCTTCCAGCGAAACGTGATGTGGTGTCACACTCGGTCAGTGCGTGCAAGACAGGCAGTGCCTTGCACTTGTCAAGACCAAGCTTGTGTACAATAGCAGTTGCCGCGACGTATTGGAATGGTTTCCCAGTGCCGATCGTTGCCACAATACTTTCACAGCCAAGTCTGCGAGCAACACTGACAGCTAGAACGATGATACCAGTGTCAACTATTCTTACGACAGTATTCTTTCTTTCTTGCTTGACACCATGTAACTGCATTCTGGTGTCAGTCTCGTCGTGTGTATACGGTGAAAGCTGGACTATTAGCACAATTTATACAACTTTCGTTTTCTTTACTTCAAGTAGACCATGGGTGTCCGCAGGGGCACTTCGAAGATATTCATAAACATCTAGGCACCCTGGTTGCTACAGCTTCTGGCAAGACCAGGCTGGACCAAGTTGTTCACCAATGGCAATGCACATCTGAAACGTCGATATTCTTAGTATGTCTGGTCATCATGGTGAACTATTCAGCGATTGGAGCTAGTGACACAAGCTTTGCACGCTGTTCAACTCGATGTGCTCAAAGTTCACGACAACATCTAGCAGAGATTGGTCATATTGGACAATCACAGAAGAGAAGCTGAACAAATCTTTAAGGAAGACATAATGGTGCAAACGACAAAACATCAAGAGCAAGACGGTGGAGGAATACTATCCGGTCGCAATATTAATTCTTTATCTAGAGTCCATAATCAAGTAACTAGGAACTCGATTCACTTTGCTCTGTTCTCCCTCCACCCTGGACTGATGTCTCAACTGGACCGCAACAGTATCCGAGACCGGCAAATGTGTTGTACATACAGGTGTACTGCACTATTCTTTAATGTACTAGTATCGTAATCTATTATATTGATCTGAACTCTACATATATAGATCACACCAACTCCAAAGTTCAAGGATATCTAGATATTAAGATACGGGAATAACAGGTTTTGTTTGCCGCCATCTTTCAGAATATTTCAAAATGGCGGATTTATTTTAAAGTCAATGAAGATTAATAGAAATGTATATTTGAAATCATCTCATCTAAAAACATACCTTTTGACATCAACTTTGTATTATGTAGTTCGTGAGATGTGCGAATAATATGCTTTGATGGGCGCCATCTTATAAATGGCGGATGTGAATGTAGAAGTAGTACTCGTGGTTTAAGAATAAACCAGTAAACGTACTTTGTGCTGGTACGTAAATAGTGTCAAAAACTCACATGATCAGGTGATAACAAATATCTTCTTCGTCTGCTCTATACTGATCGGAGTCGGTCGTTTGTGGTGAATGTTTTGTTGATGCTACTACAGAAGATCGTGCGATTTCTAGAAAGTTAGAAACAAAGTAAATTTAGCAGTTAATTTAAAAACACAACAATATCTCTTAAAAATTACTTGTGATTATATTCTATTATAAAATTATGATCGTTGTCTAAATTGGTGATTACTTAACATTCTTCAGTATAGGGCATTTTTAGTCAAATAATGTTTTTTTTTACTTTTCGAAGACGATAATTAGCTCGCATAAGCTTTCGATTGGGCCTGACGCAAACTTCTTCAGTGTATGTGATTTCATATAGAAATGGCGTAAACAACAAACTTACACGACAGATACAAGGAACGAGATTGTGCGTGGCGTGCGTGGCGTGCGTGGCGTGCGTGGCGTGCGTGGCGTGCGTGGCGTGCGTGGCGTGCGTGGCGTGCGTGGCGTGCGTGGCGTGCGTGCGCGTGTGCGGCGTGCGTGGCGTGCGCGTGGCGTGCGTGGCGTGCGTGTGCGTGCGTGGCGTGCGTGGCGTGCGTGGCGTGCGTGGCGTGCGTGGCGTGCGTGGCGTGCGTGGCGTGCGTGGCGTGCGTGGCGTGCGTGGCGTGCGTGGCGTGCGTGGCGTGCGTGGCGTGCGTGGCGTGCGTGGCGTGCGTGGCGTGCGTGTGTGCGTGTGTGCGTGTGTGTGTGTGTGTGCGTGTGTGTGTGTGTGTGTGCAAGCGTGCGTGCGTTCTTGCGTGCGCGCGCACCTTCACGGACCAAACAGCAACACAAAACCACATCAGGGACTTGGAGGGAGCGAAGTAGGCATGGAGGCAAACCGAATAATACTACACATAAAAGAAGCCACCTGGATTCGAAAAATTAAAACACCAATAAATCGAGACGAGGGCAAGGGCGATCTTTCTCACGTGACGTGTACAATGACATTAGTCCAGCGGATATTATTGTGCATTTTTTTAAATAAAAGCAAGACACTTTGCTCATCTGTTTTATACACCAAGGGAACCATTTTAAAGATTGGAGGCATTCCAGATTTTGCTGCTTTCAGAAATGGCAGCCATTTTTTTAAAGTGGCCCTTCAAAGCATATTATTCCCATATCTCAAGAACTACACGACATAGAGATACACAGTTGATGTCAAAATGTATGTTTTTTAGATGCGATGATATCAAATACATTACTTTTTACCTTCATTGACTTTACAATAGATCCGCCATTTTGAAATATCCGCCATTTTGAAAGATGACTGCAGACAAAGCCTGTTATTCCCGTATTGTCCAGCGGATAGGTGAAAAGATTGTGCATAAAAGCACTGATAAAAGCAAGACGCTTTGCATATCTATTCCATTCTCCAATTGAACAATTATAAAGATTGTAGGCATTCCAGATTTTTGTTGCAGTCAGAAATGGCAGCCATTATTAAAAACGGCCGCCAAATTAAATTTCTTCATATCGTAATTAATGCGTTTTATAGAGCAATAATGTTTTTGTTACTTTTGGACTTCTCCGACATTCACATCCGCCATTTTTAAAGGTGGCGGTCGTCAATACAAATGTAAAGATATGTTGATAACTACGTTACGTAGAGCCGGATTGTTTACGACTTTAAAAGACAGTAAGATACGGGAATAATAGGTTTTGTCTGCCACCATCTTTCACAATGGCGGACATATTTTAAAGATAATGGATAATAATATTTGAACGATAATGGAGGTTGCGCATACACGTGCATGTGCAGAGCTATCCACTATCTCTACGTGATTTTTACCGTACCACGCACGTCCCAGGCGCTGAGATGTGTGCAGGGTAACTATCCCGGGCCTGGGAAAGGTTAGGTGAGTTAACTGCGTAGAAAAAAGAATGACATTTCGTCGTATTTGCCAGACATTTAATGGCGCAATCTGAAACGGGTCAATTATCGTCCACTCCATGAATGCTTCCATAGGACTACGTCGCTCTTGACCAGACAAAACAACCGACCAAGGTTACGTAACAACTACCGAGGCCCAACAACAATCGCTACACCTGTGATTACACAACATCCATCACAGTGCCGAACATGCCACCAAAGACACGTCGAAACAGTTCGGACGATCCGGAGGCCCTCGCATTACGTCTAATCGAATTACTGAGTGACGATGCCGTATTGGCGAAACTCAAAAGTGCGTTGTATCCGCGTGACATTGCGGAAAAACTCGATACTCTAAATGGTCGCATCGAACATTTGACAAAAGAAATACGAGCGAAGGACTCGCGAATTGCCGAGCTGGAAACGAAGGTCGACACGCTTGAGCAAACAGCTGACAAACTTGAACAATATACTCGTCGCTCAAACTTAACTTTCCACGGCATCGCGGAAAGAAGCGAGGGTGAGGACACAGACACCATAGTCCTCGAGATCATCAATGACAAGATGAAAACTACGCCGCCACTAACTAGAGAGGACTTAGAGCGAAGCCATCGCCTTGGCGCTAAACGAGCCACGGGGTGCCGCCCAATCATTGTGCGCTTTAAGACAGAGCGAAAGCGTGATAACGTTTTCCGCAGTCGCTTTAACCTGAAAGACTACAACAGAAGAAATAGTAATGCACGGGTCTTCGTTAACGAAGATTTAACAAGTCGTAGGTCAATGTTGGCTTATGAATGCAGAAAACTGAAAAAACAAAAAAAGATCAACGACTGCTGGACTGCCAACGCCAAAATTATGGTCAAAGACCTCAGCAATAAAATCAAAGAAATCACATGTGTAAATGATTTCCAGTTGTACATATGTAAGTGATCACCAGTTGTACATCTGTAAATGATCTCCAGTTGTACGTTATTGTCAATGAAAGCATTGATAACTTGATAATCTGTAATACATTCAAGATTATTGAGTGATTCTACCTTTTAAGTGATTCTATTTTTTATGTATTTCTATTTTTATATATTGCTGTTCTTCTGTCGGTTAAAATTATTATCAACATGCTAATTCATATTTTGAAAAAAAATAATTACATAATCTACTTATGCTGTATGACCAACTGCAATTAACAGTTTGCAGTATTGTTGATATATCTGATGATATATGGGCCATTCATGCCCTTTTGTTTTCTTTTTTTGTATGAATGACATTTAAAATACTAGTATTATAACTAATCGTTTCTCTCCTCATAACATCAGTAATGCTTAATTACTTTTGATATCTTGATACTGGAGTAATCAAGACATTATATCTCTTCTATTATTATTTTTAGATTGACAACTGTTAATTTATATGCAGCCACTGTTGATAACATAGCTCACCCCTTTCCCTGGCGTTACGCCTTATATTCACGACCCATCACCCAATCTGTCATGTTTTTTTTTTCTTATCTTTATATTTATTTTATTCTAAGTCTAGTCTTGACTACTCTGATATCTGCCCTGTTACACACGGAGTATTTCTTAACATTCATATATGCACAGGAAATAAATACACACAAGTTCACTCTTTTGTAAAATACCTAACATACGTACAAAGGCTGGCAATATTATTGGTTCATGTCCGAACCTAAGCAATGACTTCTGATGTAACATTTCTCTCCCACTTGGGAGGTATCCGAAACTGTTCTTTAATAAATCTTCTAGATATAAACGAAAATAGTACTGAACAAAATGAATCTCAGTTGATCCATTGTTCTTCATACTATGACATCGATATGTTTCACAAGTTAGCACACAAAAATACTGATAATTTTAGTATCCTAAGCTTAAATATTCAATCCATTAATGCTAAATTTGATGAACTTGAACTTTTTGTAGAGCTTCTAAATACTAAACAATTTAAATTTAGCATTATATGTTTGCAAGAAACATGGAAGTCAAATCATGATAATTTATCTCAATTCAGTTTACACGGATATGATCTAATTGCTCAGGGGAAACATTGTAGTGTCAAAGGGGGTTTAATAATTTACGTAGATAATAAATTTAAATATAAAGTACTTAAGAATATCAACATGTATGAACATTGGGAGGGGTTAGTAATTCAAGTAACTGGAGGCAGCTTATCAAAAACACTTACTATTGGAAACATATACAGACCGCCTAGGTCACTAAATCAAAATATTATAGATTTCATAGCTGAATTTTCAACAACAATGGCTAATCTAGAAAGTTGTAATAATCTAATAATTTCAGGCGATTTCAATATCAATCTACTGAAAATAAACGAGAACAAAATATATAGTGAATTTTTTGATACTATAATTTCATACAGTCTCTATCCACAAATTACCTTTCCAACTCGCTTTACCAGAACTAACGGAACACTGATAGACAACTTTTTCAGTAAATTAAATAAATCAATATTAGATAGCACTGCAGGAATCTTCACAAATACCCTTTCTGATCATCAACCTTACTTCCTAATCATGAATATCAACGTAAAATCCAAACCTCCTCCAAAATTTGTTCGAGTAAATCTACAAAATAAGGTAGCTATGCATAATGTTAAACTAGAGATAAATTCGGATGCAATGTATAACAAACTAAACAAATCTCCTACGGCTGACCCCAATTTAAATTATAACATAATACACGAAGAAATTATGCATGCTAAGAATAAGCATATGCCTGTTAAAATCATGAAATATAATAAATACAAACATAAGCATTCAACCTGGATCACACACGGTCTTCTAAAATCAATCAAATATCGAGACTCGCTTTATAAGAAATTAAAAATGTCTAATCCAAATTTACCTATGTACGAAGTCCTTCTAACTAACCTAAAAACATATAACTCAATATTAAAGAAAAATATTCGTACTGCCAAACAAATGTACTTTGAGTCACGCTTTAACCGATATAAAGATGACATCAGAAATACATGGAAAACCATAAATGAATTTATGTCCAAAAACAATTCAAACAACACTGTTTTGTTTAAAAGTAACGGTATAACTATAACAGATAAAACGGTTATTGCAAACCAATTTAACAACTTTTTTTACAAGTATAGGTCAGTCGACAGCACAAGACATTCATTACAATGGAAATAAGGATTACAATTACTACTTAAATGATAATGTCCATTCCGTTTTCAGTCTACTAAATGTTGATGAAGAAATAGTCAAGAAAACCATTGAAAGCCTTCCCAATAAAAACAGTAGTGGCTATGACGGTATTTCCTGTAAACTTTTGAAAATAATTGAACCCTCCATCATCAAACCATTAACCCTGGTAATAAATCAAGTAATAAATACTGGTATATTTCCCGATACACTTAAACTCGCTAAAGTAATTCCTATTTTTAAGAAAGATGACCCATCTGATTTTAAAAATTATAGACCCATATCTCTTCTTCCAACAATTTCAAAAGTGATAGAGAAAATAATATCTAGTCAACTAACAGCATACTTTAATGATTCTAATATATTTGTTAAAAATCAATATGGTTTTAGAAAAAAACACTCTACCGAGTATGCATCACTTGAACTAATAGATAGAATAATTACACAAATTGATAAAAATTATGTTCCTTTCAGTATTTTTCTTGACCTCTAAGGCCTTCGATACAATTGATCACTCGATACTATTAACTAAACTAAGATATTATGGATTACAGGGTCCTACCCTGAATCTATTTAATAGCTACTTAAGCAATAGAAGACAATACACCGAATTTCAAAAAGAAAGTTCTGATATTCTACCTATCACAATTGGTGTACCACAAGGATCTATTCTTGGTCCCCTATTATTCATAATATACATTAATGATTTCCCTAAAGCTAGCGAAATGTTTAACTTTATTATGTATGCCGACGATACCACCTTATTTAGCACCATCAATTATTTTCAAGGTAACTCCCAAATAGAAATATAGAATCGGCAATAAACGATGAACTCCTTAAAATAATTGAATGGTTAAACATTAATAAATTATCATTAAACAGAAACAAATCCAAATATATGATTTTTCACATGCAAAATAAAGCTGTCGATAACTTTATGCTCAATATAAATGGTACAAACATTGAAAGAGTAGATGAATTTAATTTTGTAGGACTTACTTTAGATACAAATTTTAATTGGAATAAACACATTGAAAAAGTATCAAACAAGTGTTCCAAAACAGTCGGCATCTTAAACAGACTAAAATATGTCTTTCCCCTAGAAATTAAAATTATCTTATATAATACGTTATTTTTATCACATATCAACTATTGCATTATGATGTGGGGATACCAAGGTAGTCGAATGTTGAAAATACAAAAGAAAGCTATGAGAATGTTATCTATAAGTAAATATAATTCACACTCTGAGCCACTTTTCAAAAAATTGAATATCTTAAAAATTGATGACATGTTAAAATTACATGAACTTAAGTTTTATTATAAATATGTACATCATGACCTCCTTGCTTACCTATTAAATTGGAAAATAATTACAAATGCTTACGTACACAATTACAACACAAGGAAAAAAACAGAGTTACACCCATTCAGAACAAAACATGAATTTGCCAAAAGATGTCTTAGATACAGTTTGCCACATGTCATTAACAATACCTCAAAGTTAGTCACAGAGAAGATTGGAACACATAGCTTCAGAAGTTTTGGTAATTATGCAAAAAACAATTTATTAGAAAAATACGTAGATACGTGTACAATATTAAACTGCTATGCATGCTATCAAAGTCATTAAAACTGTATTAATGCACGTGATATGTATGGATATGTATTGTATATATATAAATCAGCATATGGATATTGTATTTGTGCATATACACATACATATCAAGTATATTGAAGTGTACTATTGACAACTAGTATTTGTTTATTTTAACATACCTTTAATACTCCAGTACATGCATATATGTAATCAAGTAATCTCGGTTTCTTTTCTTTTCCTGCACTTTTACATTTACATTTGCACTTCCTTCGGTAAAATTGAATTGAAACAAATTATTTACTGTGGCTCCTATGAGAGCGACTGTTATTGTCTTAATAGGAGTCACAGACCCCATCTAATTTGAAATAACACTGCATTTGTATATATATATATATATATGCCTGTTCATGTTACGTTAATTTGATATTATACACATATTGTAATTGGGGTCTAAATAAAACTTTCTTGTTCTTGTTCTTGTTCTAAAGTCAATTAAGGTTAAAATCATCACATCTAGAAAACATCCTTTTCGACATCAACAATATCCGAGACCGAATATGTATATATACAGTGGACGGAGAACAGAGCAATATATATATATATATATATTATAAAAATGTAAAGATAGTACATAAAATGTAAGGCTAACAAAAGCCTAACAAAGTTTAACTGACGTCCAAACATTTAAATCCGATGGAAAATGCCCCTTTGCCCCCCTGCGGACGTCCATGGCGTATTTGAATAAAAGAAAACGAAAGTTGTTTACATTATGGTAATAGTCCAGCTATCAGCGTGTACACAGGAAGAAACAGACACCTGGATGCTGCTGCATTCTGCAGATAGGGTAAAACGGAAGGAAAACTGTCATCAGAAGAGTTGACACTGATACTGTCGTGCTAGCCGTCAGCTTCGCTCGCAGACTTGGCTGTGAAAGTCTTGTGGTAGCGATCGGCACAGGGAAATGATTCCGATACGTCGATGCAATTGCTATTGCACAGGAGCTTGATCTTGACTGCCTGTCTTCCTTGCACGGACCGGTTTGACACAACATCGTGTTTCTTTGAAAGAAGTAAACGCACGCTTGGGCGTCATGGAATGCTTTCAGTGCTACAACGCCTGCGCTGTGTGCTCGTGCAGACAGTCCCTCGACATATATCCCGAGAGACGTTCTTCCAACCATCGAGAGGTACCTTATTGTACTGTATGACCGGGGCAGTTATGAGGTCCACGTGAACCGCGCCAGACAGATCCACTTCACACAGAAAGAAGGGAAGATCAAAAAGACTACACAATATGTATGTTGGCATGCCTTTCTACGAAGAAAACTCCAACAGCTGTTGTCGCAGAAGATTCAGACGAATTTCAACTCATTATACTTCATGCTAATGCCACAGATAAGAGTGATAACCTTGTACATGGTGACATCGAAACAGACTACATTGAAGAAGAATCTGGATCCAGCCCTCTCAGAAGCTCTGCTCTTTCTGCACGCTCTCAGTGGGTGTTATACCACATCAATACCATATGGAATTGACAAAGTGACCGTACTCACGCACACTGAAAAAGTCCACATCTGTCTTCATGTCTCCATCTTCCCGGAAAGAGGACATCGAGAAAACAGGAGAGGATGCACCACATCACTAAGCCTCAACTCCGCACGGGTAGCGAAGTTCCTGCTGAAGGTAGCTACTTCTACACAATACGTGTCTCCAGAGAAGCTTCCGCCAACGAATGATGCAGCCGCACCCCATAGCCATCGGACTTATCATCAGGTGCAGGGATGACGTGGCAACGTTATCTCCCTTGAGCTTTGGGGTTGGGTAATATCTTCTAGTGGGATAGAACATATCAGAATGTCTCAGCCTGCGGCACCATAGCGACTCCTCAAGATAATTCGATGCAATTGCGGTGGTCACTGCGATAAGAAAACGTGCACCTGTCAAAAGAATGGACTGCAGTGCACACCAGCATGTGGCCAGTGCAAGGGCATCATACGCATGAATGTGACACAAGTGGAGAGCCAGGATGATGATGACCGGGATGTTGATCAGGATCATACAGGATTGTAAATAGACAATATGCATTGAAACGTGACTTTGAACTATAATCACCTGTAAAATGTGGTTTAAATGATTAGGCATAGTAAACTTGGTTGTAATGACACTTAAATATGTGTTTATAACTTCATTTCGTTGGAAAGTCATTCCACGTTGGTCCGAATCCAGCTTATTTTTCCAGATTATTTTATCAAACTTTGCCTTAACCTTGACCTTATCGCATGACCTTGACCTGTAACGACCTCCAAAGTGTCACCAAACGAATGGACATCGTAAAGTTAGTTGGAAATGACACCTCAAACGTGTTTTTATGTTGCTTAGTTCCATCTTGGATTTGAGCCGAAAAGAGGTTTTGCCATGGGTGAATTCGGGTAGGTTTTTTTTTGGTGGTGAGACATATCATTAACGAACCCATTTCAGGTGAGAAAGCTTTGTTAAAATTGTTGTCCAACCTCTATGGACTGCGATCACTTCGTTGCTGCGACTATCACTGCAGAATGCACACATAGGAGTGCAGTAGAGTCCCACCTTCCGACAACCGGAAGCCTTCCCACACTGGCCTTTACATCCGCACGATACCATGCGGAGGAGCTTGCTTGGGACTGGGGCTTTCCCGCTTGTTAGAGGGCACAGTCCGTCATCTTGCAATGACCAGTCCTGTAGAAACATATAGGACAAACCTAGCTATGTAACCGAATATACCTTTTGGCTTCCTAATTTGAACCAAATTTCCAATTTAAAATGTGTACAGCAACATATAGGATTAGAACTGATAAAATGACCCAGTCAGTGGGAGGCAGGGTGTTTCCACTCCACTGCTGCACTGTGTGGTACGTGCGGAATGAATGCTGCCGGGCAACGGCAGTTGTCGGCGGCAGCGTCTCCAGTCGGAACACCGAGGATAATGTATACTTCCTGATGGCTTTCCCGTAGAGCTATCAACACTTTTACAAACGTGTGTAGACACATGTCGCAATGGGTACCATGTTGAAGAAAGGACACATATACAAGTACAAAGCGCTTTGAGCAATCGCAAGAACTTAATACATGGCTACATGTTTACTTACCTGTCCATAATAAATATTCATACAGTTATGATAAATATTTACCTTATATCTCAGGGCATCCAGCGTGGTATTCTAGTCACCTCCATACAGGGTTTTCAAAAACCGGTCACCAGCATATGCGATTTCTTCTTGTGTTATGTTAGTGTGATTGAGCACCTCCAGGTAGCCTACGTTCTGGATGTTATCCACCACTTTATTCAGCACGGTCTTTTTTCCCTTGCCGAAGAGCGCAGACACGCTGCCACACCCATCATGGATGAAGAGCAGGTGGGTCGTGGCAGTTCCGATATTTTCCTCTATACCCAGAACATTGAGATAGGAAGACAGACATAGCCCCATGTACACAACGCGGACTGCACAACAACAAGGACTGGGGTGGAAATCTCCAGGGCTGTTGAGACAATAAGCATGTCCGCGTCTCATTCGGCCTCCTTGCAATGGACACACTCGTTTGCAAAACATTGCATAATGATAGCAATAAGGCGAGTCTTGTTGGTTGCATTCCTGAGAAAGGTGTGCAGAGGGACGAACGGTTTCATGTTGGTATCGAACAGGATGTCACGAGAAGCTGTTTTCTGCGAGCGACGCTGGTGCTCAGTGTTCTTTGTAGAGGTTTTTGTGAGCACTAACCGTCAAACACCACTATGACTGGCTTACCTGTGAATTGGATGCAGACATGTTTCAGGTAGTTGGCAGCAATCTCGTGGTAGGTTGCGTCACTCGGCCGCTTGACGGTGTTCAGCAAATGACCACAACCACCACAGAGATGTTGTTCGAAATAGTCAGACTGTATTATTCTAGGGCAATGGACCGATCAATCTTGTTGTTCTTTCTGAGCAGACCATGCTGAAGTACAGATGGGGGCTGCTGGCTGAGTGAGGAACTCCTCCATTTCTTGGTGGTTGTCAATAACAACTGTGATTCGCTAAAATAAGAGATTTGGGTTGATTGCGCACGTCTGGCCCCTGCATGTAAGTTCATGAGCCCGCGCATCCATGTTGATGACCCTGTCACCCCTCTTCATCTTGATCTCTGTGAATGGCACCCCAATCAGTTTTGTTGCTGCAGCCTTTCCGACTTCAAAAGTGTCATCACAGTTGACATTTGGAGCCGCGACTACTCCTGTTGATATGTCGGTGAGGGTGCTGTTGTCAGATGGGAAAGGTGGATGAGCAGCGAAGAAGTCAGTGAACAGCTTGCAGTGTTTTTTTGGAGAGGCGCACGGACTCAGGTCTCAAACCCCGGTGCTGATCAGCAAACGAGCAAACGCCTCAATCGCCCCCACACTTGTCAGTTCTGCTCCTCCCAGCAGCTTCATCTAGCATCTCTTGGACACGAATGCAACCACCTGCTCATCAACTGCCTCTACAGTCTGGTCCTGCGAGTCCCGTGCTGAAACGAGAATCCTCTTCAATTACTGATTTCACCCGATTATAGTAAACAAAACAAAATAAATGCATGTTTTGATGACTTTATGATATTTTAGTGGTGTTCATTAGATCGGGCATGGTTGAAAACCCCACCATAGACACCAACAATTGCTTACTACTTCAAGTGCTTAAGAAGTTACAGCTAAAAACGGATTTCGGGCCTCTGCATGTATCGCGACCAATGTGTGTGGCGGTCTGTAATTACAGATAAACACTGAGGCGACCGACCTTGTTTGATCTTTACAAACCGTCCCTGAAAGAAACACAGGATAGCGGACGAGTCGTGCCGTGTATTAATTGCCACAGTTGACTATAATACAACCGTTGTCCGACTGATCGCTGTCACGGGCTATCAATGTGTGTCTAGATAACTAGTACTAAGTATAGACTATAACTACTAATAATCACATAGCTGCTCCTGTGTATTCTAAGCGTGTATTCATAACGCATGACACTAAGACACTAGGTGGCATTCATCGTGTATACACTGCATAAACTCTCTGAAATAATGGTGGGCATTGGCAGACGAATACATGGCGACCCTCAAATCCACAACTAAAGGTTTACTAATAATGATCCGCCAGCACCACCTCTTTTCACGTAGGAACATTGTGGTTTGCTGTTTCTTCCATTATTTAATTAAATAAATACGCAAAAAGTTAATTATAATAGTACGTATTAAAACATATCGGCTCATTTGCTCGAATGCTTAAATGCATTGATACGACCCCTCTACCTCGGGTTTGACTATGGTTGTTTGGTTACTCGTCAACCTGTTTGTTAGCTGAACGGACGTCTTCTGCATTACGCAAATCCATATTTCTTCCAGAAAAACAGACTTGATCGGACGATCTACTCTAACCTTTCGGCAAGATATCCAACCATACAACCAACGCGGGTCAGTGTAACCCAAACGTTGTCAACAGACTTAGAATAATATGTTCTCAACTGGTCAGGTAGGTGTGCATCAGTAATTAAATACACATGGTGGTTTGTTAAATGTGTCGCTATGGTGGGTACACTTATTGATAATTTGGAAAGTAAATAAACTCATAGTAACAATAATTATGAACTCAGCAACAATAAATGTAGTCTTTTAGATTCAAACAATCTCTTTCTTGACATATCTGAGACGATAGGTTTTCGATTGCGTACCACGCAAACTTCATCAGTGGATGTGACGTCTAATGACAACATGTCATTGTACACGTGAGAGAGATCACAGTTGCCCTCGTCTCGATTTATTGGTGTTTTTGGTTTTTCGTATCAATATGGCTTCTTTTCTGTGTCGTAATCTTCGGTTCGCTCCCTCCAAGTCTGTGATGTGGTTTTCTGTTGGTGTATGGTCCGTGAAGGCGCGCGCGCGCTCACACACACCCACACACACACGCAAACACACACACACACACACACGCACCACCTCGTTCCTCGTATCTCTCGTACATGTGTATTGGTATTGCTTAGGCCCTTTCTATATGACGTAACATACACTGACCAAGTTTGCGTGATGCACAAAAGCCTATGCGAACTAATTACCGTCTTCGAAATGTCAAAAAAAATTGTTTGAATAAAAATGCACTATACTGAAGAATGTTCAATAATCACTTCAATAATTTCATAATAGAAGATAATCACAAGTAATATGTAAGAAAAATGTTGTGTTATTAAAAATGACATTGAACACACTGCTAATTTAACACTATCTAGCATGCCTATTTGGTTAGTTGTTAACAACTAGACGTCTTCTGAATTAAGTCAATTTAAATGTCTTTCTAGAAATTGGACGATCGACTCTAGTAACATCAACAAAACATCCACCACACACAACCGACTCGGATCAGTATAGAGCAGACGAAGAAGATAACACTTATCACCTGATCATGTAAGTTTTTGACACTATTCACGTACCAACAAAGTTAGAAGAAGATATTATCAACTGTTCATGTAAGTTTTTGACACTAAGTACGTTTACTGGTTTATTCTTAGACGTATTGAGCTTCGAGTGCCAAAGTTTTCATGGATTAATCTACGACTCCAGGAAGAAGTCGTAAGACCTATATCGATTCAAAATATATTAGAACATTCTCACGCGACAAATACGTCTGGAAAACCGCCCCTGCGTCGTGGACGTAAAAGTAGAAGCTGGTACAGAAATGTATATGTTTACCCTTATGCCAATAGCATAGAAATATGAATATTATTCGAAAATTCTACACTATCACTACATCTTCACACCTTTGACATTTCTTCGATTATAGTTAGATAATTATTCGTGCTATTAGCAAAGCCGTTCATGTCCGTTAGCAGAATGTGTACAGGGGTAATTTTATTGGACAAAATGACGAAGGTTGGAGAGAATGTGAAGTTCCCGTGCATCGATAGGCCCTAATCGTGCTGAGATGACACAATAAGCTAAGTGTGCCTAGGCCCAGAGATGGGCGATGGGTCGACCGTTCTTTATTGGTGTCGGCTCACTCATATACGTCGCCTCGATAATGACTGATTCTGTTGTTGTCGCCTTCGCTGCTTTGGCACAGTGCTTTGAACACCGTCACGGTCCGATTGTTGGCAGCGTGAACACAATATAACTGGCACTGCTACTTTATGTTGAAAGGAGCAAACGAAGAAACCCAATATAAACTGTTATTCTTTATGTATACTTCGACCTTGGATACAAGAACCCAACTTAGTGAAGTGCGGTGGTACTAGAGCATCGGACGTTCAATCGAGAGAATCTGGGGCTGGTTTCATGAAGCCTACTTAGCGGCTACAATCATTTACTTAGCGATAAGAAGTATATTGTAAAAGATTACACGTTTCATGCCGTCTACTTAGACTACGCAGTTGGCGTAACGCCATACTTAGTCTACGGCACCTACCCCCGTGGCGTAACTCCACTAAGTTATTCTTAATGGCGGCTTTACGACCAGTACATCTGACAAATGGTGCATTTAGAAGAGTTTTCCGGCGAGAGAGAGAGTGTGTTTAATTTGATGTATACGACGACGTTGTGTTATTTGACCGGTATCATTTTCGTCGGGAGAATATCAGGCATTTAATAGATTTAGTTGGTGATGACTTCTCAATAGTCTCACGGAAAGGTTCCTTAACACCGACACTGCTGGTTGTAGGCGATTTGTTTTGTGTTAGCAAGGCAACCGTGAGTAGAACTGCTCAGAGAGTTTCAGCAGGGTTCGCCAGGCTACTGCCACGTTACGTACGTTTCCTCCAAGTAGGCGAGACGGAAGCCATGAAAGTGCAATTATTTCACCACATCGCAAACGTCCCTAACGTTTTGGCTGCGTCGACTGTATGCATATTAGAATAACAACATCATCGGTCAACGAACATGAATATATCAATCATAAAAACGACCATACCATAAATGTTCAACTGATCTGTGTTGTGAGATGGCCGGGATCGGTGCACGACGAACGCATTCTGTGTACCGTGTTCAATATGTTCGAGACGGTACCCCGGACACTGGATGGATACATCATCGGCGACAGATCGTATCCGGTGCTGTAGTCCAGCGGATAGGTGCAGGAAAATGATGGAATTGTGCACTTTTGAAGAAAAGCAAGACATTTTGCTCATTTTTTCTATACAGCAAGGGAACCATTTTAAAAATTGGAGTCATGCCAGATGTTGCTGTGTTCAGAACTGGATTCAGTTTTTAAATGGCCGCCAAATAAATTGTCCCCATATCTCAATAACTACGTTAGTAGTATAGAGGGTCTACTCGGCCCCGTGCACGCCACCTTTGGTGACCTTTGGGCAAAACTTTACTAATAAAAAACGTTTTAATTACCCCTAAACGTTTTCGGGAACCTACTTATAAAAAAAGATCAAAGGATTTTTTGACACTAAACGTTTTCGGGAACCTACTTATAAAAAACGTGATTGATTACCCCCTCTAAGTACTTTTGAGCTGCCACCTAGCGGTGAGTGTAGATATCATTTTGTTTGTCCCCTAGCGATCAACGCCGTACCTAGCGCGTGCTGACCTAAGCACTATATGACGCGACTATATAACCACGATAAAACCACTGTGTGCAGTTTTCCTAGCGGTGAGTGTAGAGATTAGTTTGTTTATGCTCTAGCGATCAACGTCGTACCTAGCGCGTGCTGACCTAAGCAGATTGTCCCCTAGCGATCAAAGTCGTACCTGCTGAGTAGAATGTACACAAGCACGGACCGCAGAGTAGACCTACCGCAGAGTAGACCTCTCAAAGTACCTCTCAAAGTAGCCTGATTGTGCAGCTATATAGCGGCGAGGACAGTGTGCTGACCTAAGCAGATTGTCCCCTAGCGATCAACGTTAGTGCGTGCTGACCTAAGCACTATATGACGCGGTTATATAACCGCAATAAAACATCTAGCGGTGAGGACAGTTACCTAGCGCGTGCTGACCTAAGCAGATTGTCAAGCGTGTGCTGACCTAAGCACTATATGACGCAACTATATAACCACGATAAAACCACTGTATGCAGACTCCCCCCGTCAGCCATCTCGTCCCCGTGCACGCCACCTTTGGTGACCTATGGGCAAAACTTTACTAATAAAAAACGTTTTAATGACCCCTAAACGTTTTCGGCAACCTACTTATAAAAAAAAGATCAAAGGCTTTTTTGACACTAAACGTTTTCGGGAACCTACTTATAAAAAACGTGATTGATTACCCCCTCTAAGTACATTTGAGCTGCCACCTAGCGGTGAGTGTAGAGATCATTTTGTTTGTCCCCTAGCGATCAACGCCGTACCTAGCGCGTGCTGACCTAAGCACTATATGACGCGACTATATAACCACGATAAAACCACTGTGTGCAGTTTTCCTAGCGGTGAGTGTAGAGATTAGTTTGTTTATGCTCTAGCGATCAACGTCGTACCTAGCGCGTGCTGACCTAAGCAGATTGTCCCCTAGC
Source organism: Paraescarpia echinospica (assembly GCA_020002185.1). NCBI lineage: Eukaryota > Metazoa > Annelida > Polychaeta > Sabellida > Siboglinidae > Paraescarpia > Paraescarpia echinospica. The sequence goes on from CM034541.1 coordinate 32,557,247, forward strand.
GATCAACGTCGTACCTGCTGAGTAGACCTATGCAGATTGTCCCCTAGCGATCAACGTCGTACCTGCTGAGTAGAATGTACACAAGCACGGACCGCAGAGTAGACCTACCGCAGAGTAGACCTCTCAAAGTACCTCTCAAAGTAGCCTGATTGTGCAGCTATATAGCGGCGAGGACAGTGTGCTGACCTAAGCAGATTGTCCCCTAGCGATCAACGTTAGTGCGTGCTGACCTAAGCACTATATGACGCGGTTATATAACCGCAATAAAACACCTAGCGGTGAGGACAGTTACCTAGCGCGTGCTGACCTAAGCAGATTGTCAAGCGTGTGCTGACCTAAGCACTATATGACGCAACTATATAACCACGATAAAACCACTGTGTGCAGACTCCCCCCGTCATCGAAAGTTCGGGAACCTACTTATAAAAAACGTGATTGATTACCCCCTCTAAGTACATTTGAGCTACCACCTAGCGGTGAGTGTAGAAATCATTTTGTTTGTCCCCTTGCGACCAACGCCGTACCTAGGGCGTGCTGACGTAAGCACTATATGACGCAACAATATAACCACGATAAAACACTGCTGCTTCTGGAGTGGACTATGGCCCCGGCATGACAGCATTGCTGCCACCTAGCGGTGAGTGTAGAGATCAGTTTGTTTGTCCCCTAGCGACCAACGCCGTACCTAGCGCGTGCTGACCTAAGCAGATTGTCCCCTAGCGATCAACATCGTACCTAGTGCGTGTTGACCTAAGCAGATTGTCCCCTAGCGATCAACGTCGTACCTGCTGAGTAGAATGTACACAAGCACGGATTAGCGCGTTCTGACCTAAGCAGATTGTCCCCTAGCATGAAACCACTGCATAAGCTGAGTAGAATGTACACAACCACGGACCGCAGAGTAGACCTACCGCAGAGTAGACCTCTCAAAGTACCTCTCAAAGTAGCCTGATTGTGCGGCTATATAGCGGCGAGGACAGTGTGCTGACCTAAGCAGATTGTCCCCTAGCGATCAACGTTAGTGCGTGCTGACCTAAGCACTATATGACGCGGTTATATAACCGCAATAAAACACCTAGCGGTGAGGACAGTTACCTAGCGCGTGCTGACCTAAGCAGATTGTCAAGCGTGTGCTGACCTAAGCACTATATGACGCAACTATATAACCACGATAAAACCACTGTGTGCAGACTCCCCCGTCAGCCCTATGTGGATGCCCCACTGTACCCTATGTTTACAGCAGTGACGTTGCGATAAGCGCTGCTGCCGTTGGAGTGGACTTTGGCCCCGGCACGACAGCATAGCTGGCTAGAGCTATGCGTTCTAGTGGTGCGATCAAAACGAAACCAATGCGTTGTGCGTTTAAATAAGTAAATAAATCTAGTAGTACGATTAAATCGAAACCAATGCATAAATACACTATCGTTCAGTGAATAGGTTGGTGGCACTGTACGTAGGGTGTTTATGCAGTGGATACAGACGAGTGGAAACGTGAGTAGTAGAGAGAGTATTTATTATAGACTGCTGTGTGCATTGTATATTCATCACGGTGTCACTTATTCCAGCGCTCGTCGTCGAATTGGGCTTTGTCGCTGCTGTTGACAGGGCGGTTGTAGGCAGTCGGATCTCTCTATGAAAATAAACCACAATACATGTAGGTGTGTTTAAACAAAGGGCGCCAAAATAAAATGAGAACTATGCATGCATAAAAGCAGGCTTACTGAAATAAACCACAATACATGTACGCGTGTTTAAACAAGGGGCGCCAAAATAAAATGAGAACCATGCATGTATGCACACATGCATGCATGCGTAAAAGCAGGCTTACTGAAATAAACCACAATATATGTACGCGTGTTTAAACAAAGGGTGAGAACCATGCATGCCTGCATGCATGCGTAAAAGCAGGCTTACTGTTTTGTTGCCTTACGAGAAGGCGTTGTTGTATTCATACGTGAAATAGCCAAATGGTGAAATGCGCTGTCAAGTGTATGCTGCGACTCCATGTATGAATGTGCGCACTTGCAACTGTTTAAACAAAGGGTGGGAACCATGCATGCACGCACGCACACATGCATGCATGCATAAAAGCAGTCTTAGCGATGTGTTGGCGTGTGAGGAGACGATGTTTTATCCATTGTGATATGCATGCATGCATGCATGCGTAAAAGCAGGCTTACGTGCTTACAACTGTTTAAACAAAGGGTGACAATGCATGAACGCACACACGCATGCAAGCAGGCTTACGTGCTTACAACTGTTTAAACAAAGGGTGGGTGACAATGCATGCATGCACGCACACATGCATGCATGCATAAAAGCAACCTTACCGATGTGTTGGCGGCGTACGAGGAGACGATGTTTTATCCATTGTCAAACGGTGACATTGTCAAACGGTCACGCGTATCTGACTGCAAAATCGTGAATGAAATGAGCAATGCAAAATCCGTGTTGTTGGGGCGACCGTGCATACTGGCTTTGTTGCTGCTGTTGACAGGGCGGCCGTACGTGTAAGCAGTTGGATCTCTCTATGAAATAAACCACAATACATGCACGCATGTTTAAACAAAGGGTGCCAAAATAAAATGAGAACCACGCATGCATGCGTAAAAGCAGGCTTACTGAAATAAACCACAATACATGTACGCGTGTTTAAACAAAAGGTGAGAACCATGCATGCATGCATGCATGCGTAAAAGCAGGCTTACCGTTGTGTTGCCTTACGAGAAGGCGTTGTTGTATTCATACGTGAAATAGCCAAATGGTGAAATGCGCTGTCAAGTGTATGCTGCGACTCCATGTATGAATGTGCGCACTTACAACTGTTTAAACAAAGGGTGGGAACCATGCATGCACGCACGCACACATGCATGCATGCATAAAAGCAGTCTTAGCGATGTGTTGGCGTGTGAGGAGACGATGTTTTATCCATTGTGATATGCATGCATGCGTAAAAGCAGGCTTACGTGCTTACAACTGTTTAAACAAAGGGTGACAATGCATGAACGCACACACGCATGCAAGCAGGCTTACGTGCTTACAACTGTTTAAACAAAGGGTGGGTGACAATGCATGCATGCACGCACACATGCGTGCATGCATAAAAGCAGTCTTACCGATGTGTTGGCGGCGTACGAGGAGACGATGTTTTATCCATTGTCAAACGGTCACGCGTATCTGACTACAAAATCGTGAATGAAATGAGCAATGCGCGCGCGCGCGCCGTCAAAAACAGCGGTGGCGCATGACACTACGGCTTATCGTGATCGGAATGTGAACGGAGAACAATGCCCTTTTCAAAAACAATAAACGAAAAGCTGAAAGCATGAAAGTAAACGTTGTATATGATTAGTTTGGGGTCAGGAAACGTGTGGTGCAGTGATATTAGAGAAATTCGATGTAAAGAGACATTTGTCGATGAATGTACTAACGTGACCGCTAACTTTTTTCCTAAAACAAATTCCTCGGTAGACTAGACAGTATGTGTTAAGTGCGCATGCGCGTTATTTTGTAATCTGTAGCGCGTGACTTATCGCGATAGGAATGTGAACGGAGAACAATGCAATTTCAAAAACAATAAACGAAAAGTTAAAAGCATGAAAATAAACGTTGTGTATGATTAGTTAGGGGTAGGGAATTGTGCGGTGAAGTGATATTAGAGAAATTCGATGTAAAGACACATTTGACGATGAATGTACTGACGTGACCGCTAACTTTTTTCCTAAAACAAATGCGTCGTATGTGTTAAGTACGCATGCGCGCAATTTTGTAAGATAACGGTATTAGCGTCGTATGTGTTAAGTGCGCATGCTCGTTATTTTGAAAGATAACTGTAGACAAAGCCATTTCAAAAACAATAAACGAAAAGCTAAAAGCATGAAAGTAAACTTTGTGTATGATTAGTTAGGGGTAGGGAATCGTGCGGTGAAGTGATATTAGAGAAATTCGATGTAAAGACACATTTGACGATGAATGTACTGGCGTGACCGCTAATTTTTTTCCTAAAACAAATACCTCGGAAACTAGTCAGTTATGCGTCGTATGTGTTAAGTGCCCATGCGCGTTGTTTTGTAAGATAACGGTAGACTAGGCGGTATGTGTTAAGTGCGCATGCGCCTTATTTTGGAAATTATAAAACGGTTGAGAAAATGCTATGTTGTATGTCGCCGCTGCTGGAGCGTGAAGTGGAGGGGACAATAACGAGGGAGGAGGAGGAGAAGGAAGGTTAGGCGGATTAATCATAATAATGTGTTGTAGGAAGCGCTGCTGCTGCAACGCACCAGGCGTGAATGTATGCGAGACTTCGTAGACGCGTTGATGACGGTGGTCACCGAACGTAAAGACTAGGACATGCTTTGTGCTGTAGGGAGGAAGCGGTGTGCGTGACGCTAACGTGTTCGACGCCATCATTGAGGAGGCACTCGGTGTATCGGATACAGCTGCGCGCCGACAATATAACATATAGACAGAAGGTTGGGACTCTGACAATGTCCAGTCACCCCCGTACACATATAACATATATACAGAAGGTTGGGACTCTGACAGGGTCCAGTCACCCCCATACACATATAACATATATACAGAAGGTTGGGACTCTGACAGTGTCCAGTTACACCCATACACATATAACATATAGACAGAAAGGTGGGATTCTGACAGTGTCCAGTCACCCGCATACACATATAACATATAGACGGAAGGTTGGGACTCTGACAGTGTCCAGTTACACCAATACACATACAACAAATACACAGAAGGTTGGGACTCTGACAGGGTCCAGTCTCCCCCATACACATATAACATATAGACGGAAGGTTGGGACTCTGACAGGCTCCAGTCACCCTCATACACATATAACATATAGACGGAAGTTTGGGACTCTGACAATGTCCTGTCATCCCCATACACATATAACATATATACAGAAGGTTGGGAATCTGACAGTGTCCAGTTACACCCATACACATATAGAGGGAAGGTTGGGACTCTGACAGTGTCCAGTCACCCCCATACACATATCACATATAGACAGAATGTTGGGACTTTGACAGGGTCCAGTCACCCCCATACACATATAACATATAGACAGAAGGTTGGGACTCTGACAGTGTCCAGTTATCCCCATACACATATAACATATAGAAGGAAGGTTGGGACTCTGACAGTGTCCAGTCTCCCACATACACATATAACATATAGACAGAAGGTTGGGACTCTGACAGTGTCCAGTCTCCCCCATACACATATAGACAGAAGGTTGGGCCTCTGACAGTGTCCAGTCACCCCCATACACATATAACATATAGACGGAAGGTTGGGACTCCGACAGTGTCCAGTCACCCCCATACACATATAAAATATAGACGGAAGGTTGGGACTCTGACAGTGTCCAGTCTCCCCCATACACATATAACATAGAGAAGGAAGGTTGGGACTCTGACAGGGTTCAATCACCCCCATACACATATAACATATAGACAGAAGGTTGGAACTCTGACAGTGTCCAGTCACCCCCATACACATATAACATATAGACGGAAGTTTGGGACTCTGACAGTGTTTGGGACAACTGGACACTGTCAGAGTCCCAACCTTCCGTCTATATGTTATATGTGTATGGGGGTGACTGGACACTGTCAGAGTCCCAACCTTCTATCTATATGTTATATGTGTATGGGGGAGACTGGACACTGTCAGAGTCCAACCTTCCGTCTATCTGTTATATGTGTATGGGGGTGACTGGACACTGTCAGAGACCCAACCTTCCGTCTATATGTGTATGGGGGTGACTGGGCCCTGTCAGAGTCCCAACCTTCCGTCTATATGTTATATGTGTATGGGGGTGACTGGACACTGTCAGAGTCCCAACCTTCTGTCTATATGTTATATGTGTATGGGGGAGACTGGACTCTGTCAGAGTCCCAACCTTCCGTCTCTATGTTACATGTGTATGCGGGTGACTGGACACTGTCAGAGTCCCAACCTTCCGTCTACATGTTATATGTGTATGGGGGTGACTGGACACTGTCAGAGTCCCAACCTTCTGTCTATATGTTATATGTGTATGGGGGAGAGTGGACACTGTCAGAGTCCCAACCTTCCGTCTATATGTTATATGTGTATGGGGGAGAGTGGACACTGTCAGAGTCCCAACCTTCCGTCTATATGTTATATGTGTATGGGGGTGACTGGACACTGTCAGAGTCCCAACCTTCCGTCTATATGTTATATGTGTATGGGGGTAACTGGACACTGTCAGAGTCCCAACCTTCCGTCTATATGTGTTATGTGTATGGGGGAGACTGGACACTGTCAGAGTCCCAACCTTCTGTCTATGTGTTATATGTGTACACTGTCAGAGTCCCAAACTTCCGTCTATATGTTATATGTGTATGGGGGTGACTGGACACTGTCAGAGTCCCAACCTTCTGTCTATATGTTATATGTGTATGGGGGTGATTGAACCCTGTCAGAGTCCCAACCTTCCTTCTCTATGTTATATGTGTATGGGGGTGACTTGATCCTGTCAGAATCCCAACCTTCTGTCTATATGTGATATGTGTATGGGTGTGACTGGACACTGTCAGAGTCCCAACCTTCTGTCTATATGTTATATGTGTATGGGGGAGACTGGACACTGTCAGAGTCCCAAGCTTCTGTCTATATGTTATATGTGTATGGGGGAGACTGGACACTGTCAGAGTCCCAACCTTCCGTATATATTTTATATGTGTATGGGGGTGACTGGACACTGTCGGAGTCCCAACCTTCCGTCTATATGTTATATCTGTATGGGGGTGACTGGACACTGTCAGAGTCCCAACCTTCTGTCTATATGTGTATGGGGGAGACTGGACACTGTCAGAGTCCCAACCTTCTGTCTATATGTTATATGTGTATGTGGGAGACTGGACACTGTCAGAGTCCCAAACTTCTGTCTATATGTTTATTTGTATGGGGGTAACTGGACACTGTCAGAGTCCCAACCTTCCGTCTATATGTTATATGTGTATGGGGATAACTGGACACTGTCAGAGTCCCAACCTTCTGTCTATATGTTATATGTGTATGGGGATGACTGGACCCTGTCAGAGTCCCAACATTCTGTCTATATGTGATATGTGTATGGGGGTGACTGGACACTGTCAGAGTCCCAACCTTCCGTCTATATGTGTATGGGTGTAACTGGACACTGTCAGAGTCCCAACCTTCTGTATACATGTTATATGTGTATGGGGATGACAGGACATTGTCAGAGTCCCAAACTTCCGTCTATATGTTATATGTGTATGAGGGTGACTGGACACTGTCAGAGTCCCACCTTTCTGTCTATATGTTATATGTGTATGGGGGTAACTGGACACTGTCAGAGTCCCAACCTTCTGTCTATATGTTATAAGTGTATGGGGGTGACTGGACCCTGTCAGAGTCCCAAACTTCCTTCTATATGTTATATGTGTATGGGGGAGACTGGACCCTGTCAGAGTCCCAACCTTCTGTGTATATGTTATATGTGTATGGGTGTAACTGGACACTGTCAGAGTCCCAACCTTCCGTCTATATGTTATATGTGTATGCGGGTGACTGGACACTGTCAGAGTCCCACCTTTCTGTCTATATGTTATATGTGTATGGGTGTATCTGGACACTGTCAGAGTCCCAACCTTCTGTATATATGTTATATGTGTATGGGGGTGACTGGACATTGTCAGAGTCCCAACCTTCTGTCTATATGTTATATTGTCGGCGCGCAGCTGTATCCGATACACCGAGTGCCTCCTCAATGATGGCGTCCAACACGTTAGCGTCACGCACACCGCTTCCTCCCTACAGCACAAAGCATGTCCTAGTCTTTACGTTCGGTGACCAACGTCATCAACGCGTCTACGAAGTCTCGCATACATTCACGCCTGGTGCGTTGCAGCAGCAGCGCTTCCAACAACACATTATTATGATTAGTCCGCCTGACCTTCCTTCTCCTCCTCCTCCCTCTTTATTGTTCCCTCCACTTCACGCTCCAGCAGCGGCGACATACAACATAGCATTTTGTCAACCGTTTTATACTTTCCAAAATAAGGCGCATGCGCACTTAACACTTACCGCCTAGTCTACCGTTATCTTACAAAATAACGCGCATGCGCACTTAACACATACGACGCATATCTGACTAGTTTCCGAGGTATTTGTTTTAGGAAAAAAATTAGCGGTCACACCAGTACATTCATCGTCAAATGTGTCTTTACATCGAATTTCTCTAATATCACTTCACCGCACGATTCCCTACCCCTAACTAATCATACACAACGTTTACTTTCATGCTTTTAGCTTTTCGTTGATTGTTTTTGAAATGGCATTGTCTACAGTTATCTTTCAACATAACGCGCATGCGCACTTAACACATACGACGCTAATACCGTTATCTTACAAAATTGCGCGCATGCGTACTTAACACATACGACGCATTTGTTTTAGGAAAAAAGTTAGCGGTCACGTCAGTACATTCATCGTCAAATGTGTCTTTACATCGAATTTCTCTAATATCACTTCACCGCACAATTCCCTACCCCTAACTAATCATACACAACGTTTATTTTCATGCTTTTAACTTTCCGTTAATTGTTTTTGAAATTGCATTGTTCTCCGTTCACATTCCGATCGCGATAAGTCACGCGCTACAGATTACAAAATAACGCGCATGCGCACTTAACACATACTGCCTAGTCTACCGAGGAATTTGTTTTAGGAAAAAAGTTAGCGGTCACGTTAGTACATTCATCGACAAATGTCTCTTTACATCGAATTTCTCTAATATCACTGCACCACACGTTTCCTGACCCCAAACTAATCATATACAACGTTTACTTTCATGCTTTCAATTTTTTGTTTATTGTTTTTGAAAAGGGCATTGTTCTCCGTTCACATTCCGATCACGATAAGCCGTAGTGTCATGCGCCACCGCTGTTTTTTATGGCGCGCGCGCGCGCATTGCTCATTTCATTCACGATTTTGCAGTCAGATACGCGTGACCGTTTGACAATTTCACCGTTTGACAATGGATAAAACATCGTCTCCTCGTACGCCGCCAACACATCGGTAAGACTGCTTTTATGCATGCATGCATGTGTGCGTGCATGCATGCATTGTCACCCACCCTTTGTTTAAACAGTTGTAAGCACGTAAGCCTGCTTGCATGCGTGTGTGCGTTCATGCATTGTCACCCTTTGTTTAAACAGTTGTAAGCACGTAAGCCTGCTTTTACGCATGCATGCATGCATGCATATCACAATGGATAAAACATCGTCTCCTCACACGCCAACACATCGCTAAGACTGCTTTTATGCATGCATGCATGGAGTCGCAGCATACACTTGACATCGCATTTCACCATTTGGCTATTTCACGTATGAATACAACAACGCCTTCTCGTAAGGAAACACAACGGTAAGCCTGCTTTTACGCATGCATGCATGCATGCATGGTTCTCACCTTTTGTTTAAACACGCGTACATGTATTGTGGTTTATTTCAGTAAGCCTGCTTTTACGCATGCATGCATGGTTCTCATATTATTTTGGCACCCTTTGTTTAAACAAGCGTGCATGTATTGTGGTTTAATTCATAGAGAGATCCAACTGCCTACACGTACGGCCGCCCTGTCAACAGCAGCAACAAAGCCAGTATGCACGGTCGCCCCAACAATACGGAGTGACCGCCCTCGCCATGCATGCATGCGTGCATGTATGCATGGTTCTCATTTTATTTTGGCGCCCCTTGTTTAAACACGCGTACATGTATTGTGGTTTATTTCAGTAAGCCTGCTTTTATGCATGCATAATTCTCATTTTATTTTGGCGCCCTTTGTTTAAAAAAACCTACATGTATTGTGGTTTATTTTCATAGAGAGATCCGACTGCCTATAACCGCCCTGTCAACAGCAGCGACAAAACCCAATTCGACGACGAGCGCTGGAATAAGTGTCACCGTGATGAATATATAAGTCTTGAATCTGCCATCTTGCCAAATCGGTTCACCACTGACACACACAACGAGTAAAATGGTCCATAAAACTGCCAAAACTTTGGTTGTTCTGCCGCACAACATCTTCATATTACTTCTCGACGAACCTATTTAACGTCCTTCAGTTAAAACTGACGAAAAACGATAAACAACACAGAGGCTAAATACAAACACTCCAGGTCGCCACAACAGCGCCCTCTATCTCGTTAAATTGTAGCACCAATATATCATGCACCAGGAATAATCTCAAGGATTTTTTTACACATCCACATAGTTAAAACAGACTGCTTTTGATTTGCAAATTAATACAAAATATATGTACGACGATAATGGTTTCAATTGCTTCGGGGTGATGGGATAATTTGTATATGATTGAACACATGCATTAGATGTGAACACTTTGTAGTTGTGTTTGTATTTAAACTGTGTTAAGATACAGGGTCTGTCGATGTACTTGTGGAACAGTCCTAGCGTTTCCCCGCCACGTTGTAGGTGTGACATACATTTTGTTCTCTATGTTTTAACAAAGGGCTAACATTGCCCTTTTGTGCTATATTTTTTAACATTTTAACAAGATTGCCACCCCGAGAATTAACTCCAGATGGCAGGTGGAAAAGGTAGCCTGATGGCTTATCGAGAGTCCAAGCCTTTTTACTACGTCTATCGCGCCCTTCTGAGGTACATGTCAATTTCATTTTTAAACATATTCACGCTACTAGCAATCACGCAATCAGCAGATAATCTGTTTCAATTATTTACAGTCTTTTGTGAAAATGAGAACACTCATATATCTAATCTACACTGCTCCTTTATTAATGTAACTTCATGTCTCCTAGTCCTTATATCTTTCTTAACTGAGAAAACTGAGAAAAGTATTTCTATCAATACCATAAACCTCGCCTAAGTCGGATTCAATCGGACCGAGTGATTTAATCTGAGTTACACGAAAATCCGACTTAGCCGAAGATGACATATCCCAGCGCCAAAGGCTACCCTCTAAAAGCCCTTAGGTAACTGTGAATAACGCTTGAAAGTGACTGGATACTGCGGTAATTCTACATATGTTAATGTCTACAAGCAACATACAACATTATGCATTATTAGAACAGTGTTGTGCTTCATTTTGGCACGAATCTCTAAGGTCATAGCTTAATAATTATTATTGATTGTAAATGTCAGTCATCTTCTTTCTTATGATAATGGCCTCAAATAGTCAGCCAAGTCTTTGATTTCACTAGCATCAAACCAGAGTGTCTTAATTAGCGTCCATAAAGCAGCATGTGTGTCACTGAGTTTTGTTATTTTATATTCAAACACGGAGACTTCGTTGCCCGCATCATCGCTCAGTAAACCAACCGTCTGCGGCGGTTGTTGTACGGTTTCAATGATCTGCTCGTTATTTGGAGTAGCCAACGTTTCTGCTGTCTCGTCCACGCCAACACAGTCGTTCATTGTGCAAACAACATCTCCATACATTTCGTGGAGCTTATTCCGCACGTTTCTGAACGAACGAGCTGCTTCGTCTTCATCATCGTCTTGACGCTCAACGCCTTAGACGAATCCCGTTTTTGTAGGAGTTTAGAAGTGTTTCGGTTTCAGTTTGTTCTACGCTGGTTTCAGAGCAATGACGACGTCCAACATAGTTGAACTTCTTGAGAAAATGGTGCAACTCCTTCTGATGCCTCTAGTCTCCTGGTGGTTAGGGTGTACCGGCAATGGAATGTCATGTTCTTGGTTATACCAGCGTCCATTGGCTTGGCTATGCTAGTTGAATTAGATTATTGAAGACGTGACACCTACGTACGTTGCTGTGGCTGTGTGAATAAATTTTTTTGAATGGCCGTTTCACTTTTTTAGTTCATATGGTACATATACTCCAAACAATCAAGTGATTTGGTTGAGTACTGCGATCCGACTTAGGCGAGGAAAAACACATAATCTTGGATCAAATGGACCGACTCAGTTATTCCGAGTTAGGCGAAGATCCGACTTCCAGAATCCGACTTAGACGAAGATTTTTATGGGAAGTTCATTACAAATCTACCGTTCTTCGAATTCTCTCCGAGTTTAGCGAAGATCCGACTTAGGCGAGGTTTACTGTAATGTTTATAACCATTCAATATTTTAATTCCATCATGTGACGTCATGATGCAGTGATTTGGCCAAGCAGGTAGTCATTTGGTTATCCATTGTTTTTAGCTTTCGCCCTTGAATATATCCCCAACCCTCATGTAACGTTATGGTCAATTCCCCTGTAAAATTCCATTCTAAAATTTTCTTTGGTAATTTTGTCAACACACTACAAAACCGACGCTACTGTGTGCTACTGTGTCCTGGAGACGTGTCTGGACATGTTTATTGTTTGCGGGTGCGAGTGCGCTCGCGTCCTGTATAACGTCAAAGCTATCTTTGTGATTTGGTTAGCCATCCTTTGTAAGAACTTTATTAGACAATTCAATCACGACCTTCAGAGTAAAATCATTGTTCACTACACTACAGGTATGTCACGCAATAAGCAAATTGGTAGTATCAACTAGTAATCAAACCCAAGGCTCTATGTATTGAAAGAACATCCGTGTATTTGTCTCGTGTTAAGCCATAGGGAATAATAAAACAGTTACTTATCTGTTAAAACACTCAAACAACCAGCTATTTAAGTAGGATTTTGATAAATCCCTTTGACCTGTTACATTATCCAACATACGGCATTTGTACTTACCAGACTTTGTATTAACATCGACATAGTTAATACTCTTTTGTGAGAAGGTGGTTGGCTCTGAAAAGAACAGTTTAAATATTGTTGTAGAAATTCATCAAGTGCCTCATGCCTACAAAGAGGCAACCGGCGCCAACAGCCAATGGGACATACCCGGCCCCAGCCTCGACAGCTGCCGGCACACTATCGACCCCGACAGCAACTGGAATAGTGCTGGTCCCAACACAACTGTCCTCCTTATAAAGTTCATATTTGTTTCTTCCGTGCACTCGCGCTAAGTCGAGGAGCTGATATTCATCATCTTGACCGTCATGTTGGTGCGAAGAAGGCTGCCAACGCTCCATAAAGCAGTATTGAAGGGCACCAAGTAGACCGTCAATCCTCCGAAAACACCATCCCAGGTGGTAGGCGCCAAGAAGTCCGTCAATCCTCCGAAAACAGTACCAAAAGGGGCAAAAACGACTGCAACGATTAAAAAAACAGCCACAAATCGGGCAAAATAACTCATAACGGCAACGAATAAAATAAGGCGCCTGGTAGTGTGTATAATTTCTTTATATAACAGTTCGACAGAACATAAAGGTCACGTGGGCGTGCCGTAAGATTATCGATTGTAGGATAGTACATTAAGGTCACGTTGGTGTGCCGAAAGATCACCGACTTCAGAGTGCAAACTACACATGCACAGTCGATAGATTAGAAAATTCAAAAGCACGGACTGCAAAGTAAAACTCTCTTTCACCACAGACACATCATGCTATAGTACAATCCGGTATCAACTCGTAACCAAGGCTCTATGTGTTGGAAAGACATCCGTGTATTTGTCCTGTGTTAAAACATAGGGAATTATAAAACAGTTACTCAAACTACCTGCTATCTGTGCAATATTTTGGTCAAACCCTTTGTCATGTAACAGTATTTTAGATTGACAACTGTTAATTTATATGCAGCCACTGTTGATAACATAGCTCACCCCTTTCCCTGGCGTTACGCCTTATATTCATGACCCATCACCCAATCTGTCATGGGTTTTTGTTCTTATCTTTATATTTATTTTATTCTAAGTCTAGTCTTGACTACTCTGATATCTGCCCTGTTACACACGGAGTATTTCTTAACATTCATATATGCACAGGAAATAAATACACACAAATTCACTCTTTTGTAAAATACCTAACATACGTACAAAAGCTGGCAATATTATTGGTTCATGTCCGAACCTAAGCAATGACTTCTGATGTGACATTTCTCTCCCACTTGGGAGGTATCCGAAACTGTTCTTTAATAAATCTTCTAGATATAAACGAAAATAGTACTGAACAAAATGAACCTCAGTTGATCCATTGTTCTTCATACTATGACATCGATATGTTTCACAAGTTAGCACACAAAAATACTGATAATTTTAGTATCCTAAGCTTAAATATTCAATCCATTAATGCTAAATTTGATGAACTTGAACTTTTTGTAGAGCTTCTAAATACTAAACAATTTAAATTTAGCATTATATGTTTGCAAGAAACATGGAAGTCAAATCATGATAATTTATTTCAATTCAGTTTACACGGATATGATCTAATTGCTCAGGGGAAACATTGTAGTGTAAAAGGGGGTTTAATAATTTACGTAGATAATAAATATAAATATAAAGTACTTAAGAATATCAACATGTATGAACATTGGGAGGGGTTAGTAATTCAAGTAACTGGAGGCAGCTTATCAAAAACACTTACTATTGGAAACATATACAGACCGCCTAGGTCACTAAATCAAAATATTGTAGATTTCATAGCTGAATTTTCAACAACAATGGCTACTCTAGAAAGTTGTAATAATCTAATAATTTCAGGCGATTTCAATATCAATCTACTGAAAATAAACGAGAACAAAATATATAGTGAATTTTTTGATACTATAATTTCATACAGTCTCTATCCACAAATTACCTTTCCAACTTGCTTTACCAGAACGAACGGAACACTGATAGACAACTTTTTCAGTAAATTAAATAAATCAATATTAGATAGCACTGCAGGAATCTTCACAAATACCCTTTCTGATCATCAACCTTACTTCCTAATTATGAATATCAACGTAAAATCCAAACCTCCTCCAAAATTTGTTCGAGTAAATCTACAAAATAAGGTAGCTATGCATAATGTTAAACTAGAGATAAATTCGGATGCAATGTATAACAAACTAAACAAATCTCCTACGGCTGACCCCAGTTTAAATTATAACATAATACACGAAGAAATTATGCATGCTAAGAATAAGCATATGCCTGTTAAAATCATGAAATATAATAAATACAAACATAAGCATTCAACCTGGATCACACACGGTCTTCTAAAATCAATCAAATATCGAGACTCGCTTTATAAGAAATTAAAAATGTCTAATCCAAATTTACCTATGTACGAAGTCCTTCTAACTAACCTAAAAACATATAACTCAATATTAAAGAAAAATATTCGTACTGCCAAACAAATGTACTTTGAGTCACGCTTTAACCGATATAAAGATGACATCAGAAATACATGGAAAACCATAAATGAATTTATGTCCAAAAACAATTCAAACAACACTGTTTTGTTTAAAAGTAACGGTATAACTATAACAGATAAAACGGTTATTGCAAACCAATTTAAAAACTTTTTTACTAGTATAGGTCAGTCGACAGCACAAGACATTCATTACAATGGAAATAAGGATTACAATTACTACTTAAATGATAATGTCCATTCCGTTTTCAGTCTACTAAATGTTGATGAAGAAATAGTCAAGAAAACCATTGAAAGCCTTCCCAATAAAAACAGTAGTGGCTATGACGGTATTTCCTGCAAACTTTTGAAAATAATTGAACCCTCCATCATTAAACCATTAACCCTGGTAATAAATCAAGTAATAAATACTGGTATATTTCCCGATACACTTAAACTCGTTAAAGTAATTCCTATTTTTAAGAAAGATGACCCATCTGATTTTAAAAATTATAAACCCCTATCTCTTCTTCCAACAATTTCAAAAGTGATAGAGAAAATAATATCTAGTCAACTAACAGCATACTTTAATGATTCTGATCTATTTGTTAAAAATCAATATGGTTTTTGAAAAAAACACTGTACCGAGTATGCATCACTTGAACTAATAGATAGAATAATTACACAAATTGATAAAAATTATGTTCCTTTCAGTTTTTTTCTTCACCTCTCTAAGGCCTTCGATACAATTGATCACTCGATACTATTAACTAAACTAAGATATTATGGATTACAGGGTCCTACCCTGAATCTATTTAATAGCTACTTAAGCAACAGAAGACAATACACCGAATTTCAAAATGAAAGTTCTGATATTCTACCTATCACAATTTGTGTACCACAAGGATCTATTCTTGGTCCCCTATTATTCATAATATACATTAATGATTTCCCTAAAGCTAGCGAAATGTTTAACTTTATTATGTATGCCGACGATACCACCTTATTTAGCACCATCAATTATTTTTAAGGTAACTCCCCAAATAGAAATTTAGAATCGGCAATAAACGATGAACTCCTTAAAATAATTGAATGGTTAAACATTAATAAATTATCATTAAACAGAAACAAATCCAAATATATGATTTTTCACATGCAAAATAAAGCTGTCGATAACTTTATGCTCAATATAAATGGTACAAACATTGAAAGAGTAGATGAATTTAATTTTGTAGGACTTACTTTAGATACAAATTTAAATTGGAATAAACACATTGAAAAAGTATCAAACAAGTGTTCCAAAACAGTCGGCATCTTAAACAGACTAAAATATGTCTTTCCCCTAGAAATTAAAATTATCTTATATAATACGTTATTTTTATCACATATCAACTATTGCATTATGGTGTGGGGATACCAAGGTAGTCGAATGTTGAAAATACAAAAGAAAGCTATGAGAATTTTATCTATAAGTAAATATAATTCACACTCTGAGCCACTTTTCAAAAAATTGAATATCTTAAAAATTGATGACATGTTAAAATTACATGAACTTAAGTTTTATTATAAATATGTACATCATGACCTCCCTGCTTACCTATTAAATTGGAAAATAATTACAAATGCTTACGTACACAATTACAACACAAGGAAAAAAACAGAGTTACACCCATTCAGAACAAAACATGAATTTGCCAAAAGATGTCTTAGATACAGTTTGCCACATGTCATAAACAATACCTCAAAGTTAGTCACAGAGAAGATTGGAACACATAGCTTCAGAAGTTTTGGTAATTATGCAAAAAAAAAATTATTAGAAAAATACGTAGATACGTGTACAATATTAAACTGCTATACATGCTATCAAAGTCATTAAAACTGTATTAATGCATGTGATATGTATGGATATGTATTGTATATATATAAATCAGCATATGTATATTGTATTTGTGCATATACACATACATATCAAGTATATTGAAGTGTACTATTGACAACTAGTATTTGTTTATTTTAACATACCTTTAATACTCCAGTACATGCATATATGTAATCAAGTAATCTCGGTTTCTTTTCTTTTCCTGCACTTTTACTTTTACATTTACATTTGCACTTCCTTCGGTAAAATTGAATTGAAACAAATTATTTACTGTGGCTCCTATGAGAGCGACTGTTATTGTCTTAATAGGAGTCACAGACCCCATCTAATTTGAAATTACACTGCATTTGTATATATATGCCTGTTCATGTTACGTTAATTTGATATTATACACATATTGTAATTGGGGTCTAAATAAAACTTTCTTGTTCTTGTTCTTGTTCTACTAGGGACGCTACGTCGGAAGTGACGTCGCACCGGAAGTTAGTTGACTGTCGTGGCGGCCTCTACGCATCCGGTATTCCGGGAAGTGTGTCAACGAATAGAGATCTATCATGGTCGGTAGATGGCAATACTCTGACTAATTACATTGGTGTCCGTTGAGAGGCGTCGGGAACCATGATGGTCACCTCTTTGAATGAAGTCTTGTCAGGTGGTTGTCCTTACATGTTATTGACATAGTCGTTTTCGATCATAGCAGTTTTCAAATTCGCTTGCTATGGCAGCCTCTACTAGGAACGCTAGGTCGGAAGTGCCGTCGCACCGGAAGTTACTTGACTGTCATGGCGGCCTCTATGCTTCCGGTATTCCCGGAAGTGTGTCAACGAATAGAGATCTATCATGGCTGGTAGATGGCAATACTCTGACTAATTACATTGGTGTCCGTTGAGTGGCGTCGGATGTCGCCTCTCTCATGAACGTGCACAGTTTTTTTGTGTTAAGGGAAGTCATGTGATGTACGTTCGGTCTGATTGGTTATGCAAATGAGATGACACCGAAAACTAGTGTATACTTCCGACAATTCTGGTCTTTCCTTTTTCGACTCTCGAGAAGGTCGTATCATGTCTGATCGCTCGCACTATTTGTAAATATAGAATTGTTACGTTGTAAAGACGGATGTTTCATATATATATGTTTTCCGTTAAAAGAAGCGATACCTCATACGAGTCCTATGTTCGTCTCGTTGGATGTGAATCTGAACAGATGATCGTCTCTTGACATGAAGGTATGCGATGTTTGGTTCTTGTCACTCGTTGATCTAAGTGTTTGATGTTTCATTTGTCCGACAAGTTTGGTTCTTGTCACTCTTTGATATAAGTGTTTGGTGTTACACAGATGTCGTAGTGAGCTTCAGGACAAGTGATTTCAGCAATGTAGCGTTTGTCGACAGTGCACAGCGACTGAGGATACTGTGTCATTTCAAGTTGTATCGATGTGTGAAATGTCTCTTGCAATCTGGGTACTGAAAGGCTGCACGTAATGATGATGATGATGTAGGCTTGTTGGTACCTGGTAGACTAGTCCATAAGCTCATGATGTACGTGTTTACTGTTCAAATGTAAAGAACGGAATGGTTCTTGGAAAACGTAGTCTCATGCAATGTCTCGGCCGTAGTCTCGTGCGCTAAGTTTGGTAGAGATGTCACGCGATAAACTGACGAATTTGCTCCAAAAAGAGGGATTTGACACGACAACGCGTCGAAGTTGCTCCGAAAAGGAGGGATTTTATGCGACAACGCGTCGAATTTGCTCCAAAAAGAGGGATTTGACGCGATAACCCGTCTATTTGCTCCAAAAAGAGGGATTTGACGCAACAACGCGTCGAATTTGCTCCAAAGTTCTGTTGTGTGTGTGTGTTGTGTGTGTTGTGTGTGCTGTGTGTGTTGTGTGTGTTGTGTATGTTGTGTGTGTTGTGTATGTTGTATATGTTGTGTATGTAGTGTGTTGTGTATGTTGTGTGTTTGGTATGTTATGTGTGTGTGTATATGTTGAGTATGTTGTGTGTGTGTTGTGTATGTTGTGTTTTGGGTATGTTGTGTGTTGGGTATGTTGTGTGTGTTGCGTGTGTTGTGTATGTGTTGTGTGTTGGGTATGTTGTGTGTGTGTTGTGTGTTGGGTATGTTGTGTGTGTGTGTGTTGTATGTTGTGTGTGTTGTGTGTGTGTTGTGTGTGTGTTGTGTGTGTTGTGTGTGTTGTGTATGTGTTGTGTGTGTTGTGTATGTTGTGTGTGTGTTGTGTATGTTGTGTATGTTGAGTTGGGTATGTTGTGTGTTGTGTATGTTGAGTTGGGTATGTTGTGTGTTGTGTATGTTGTCTATGTGTTGTGTGTTGGGTATGTTGTGTATGTTGTGTTGGGTATGTTGTGTATGTTGTCTGTTGTGTATGTTGTGTGTGTTGTGTATGCTGTGTATGCTGTGTGTGTTGTGTATGTTGTGTGTGTTGTGTATGTTGTGTGTGTGTTGTATGTTGTGTGTGTTGCGTGTGTTGGGTATGTTGTGTATGTTGTGTGTGTTGTGTATGTTGTTTGTGTTGTGTATGTTGTGTGCGTGTTGTGTATGTTGTGTGTTGTGTATGTTGAGTTGGGTATGTTGTGTGTTGTATATGTTGTGTATGTGTTGTGTGTTGGGTATGTTGTGTGTTGTGTATGTTGTGTTGGATATGTTGTTTGTTGTGTGTGTTGTGTATGCTCTGTGTGTTGTGTATGTTGTGTGTGTGTTGTGTATGTTGTGTATGCTGTGTGTGTTG
This sequence comes from Paraescarpia echinospica, assembly GCA_020002185.1. Taxonomy (NCBI): domain Eukaryota; kingdom Metazoa; phylum Annelida; class Polychaeta; order Sabellida; family Siboglinidae; genus Paraescarpia; species Paraescarpia echinospica. The sequence goes on from CM034541.1 coordinate 32,577,085, forward strand.
TGCATGTTGTGTGTGTGTTGTATGTTTTGTGTGTTGCGTATGTTGTGTGTGTTGTGTATGTTGTGTGTGTTGTGTATGCTGTGTTGGATACGTTGTGGGTGTGTTGTATGTGTTGTGTGATGTGCTGTGCATGTGTTGTGTATGTTGTGTGTTGTGTAAGTTGTGTATGTGTTGGGTATGTTGTGTGTGTGTGTATGTGTGTGTGTCGTATGTTGTGTGTGTTGTGTGTATTGTGTGTGTTGTGTGTGTGTTGTGTATGTTGTGTGTGTTGTGTATGTTGTGTATGTTGAATGTTTTATGTATATCTCTATGGGTCCATTTTCGGTTACCAATATAACTTTAGGTGTTTTATAACAGAAGCAAGTTTGAAAGGTTTCCCGAAGACGCACGACGTTAAACACTACAGTATGGAATAAAGATAAAAACGTTCTTATGAGTCTTTATACACTTGACCATTAATACGATAAACTATATAAATACTGGTATATCCTATCTGGAAGGTTATTATGTTCCTGCACACCTGTACTGTTCTATCATAACGCTTCACTTTGTTACGCGCCTGATTCGTTCTAATCTACTGACTGCGCAGTTTGCATATTTTATTCCAATACAACACAAACGTATTTACATGTCACACTCCATAACTACAAGAACCAGAGATTAGACATTAATACATACTCTATGTATGTATATACGAGGTCGTTTTCGGTTACCCATGCCAGGTTAGGGCTTTTATGATAGAATATTGTTTGAAAGGTTTTTACCGAAGAAGCACGAATTTAGATACTACAATATGAAAACAGATCAAAAACGATCTAATGTTAGTTTGTACACTTAACTGTTAACACAGTAAACTATATAAATACTGGTACACCCTGTCTGGAAGAATATTATGGTCATATACTGTTCATCATAACGCTTCACTTTGTTACGCGCCTGTTTCGAAAAAAAGAGGTTTGCCGACTTTAGTTTCAAGGCCATCGAGTCGTAATCACTTGGACACGGAGTATCACTTCAAAATACTTTGAAAGCAGGCTATCAACTGCACTAAACTTGGTAAGTACAAATTGCGTATGACAAAAACTGTTACATGACAAAGGGTTTGACCAAAATATTACACAGATAGCAGGTAGTTTGAGTAACTGTTTTATAATTCCCTATGACTATGTTTTAACACAGGACAAATACACGGATGTTTTTCCAACACATAGAGCCTTGGTTACGAGTTTATACCGGATTGCATTATAGCATGATGTGTCTGTGGTGAAAGAGAGTTTTACTTTGCAGTCCGTGCTTTTGAATTTTCTAATCTATCGACTGTGCATGTGTAGTTTGCACTCTGAAGTCGGTGATCTTTCGGCACATCCACGTGACCTTAATGTACTATCCTACAATCCATAATCTTTCGGCACGCCCACGTGACCTTTATGTTCTGTCGAACTGTTATATAAAGAAATTATACACATTACCAGGCGCCTTATTTTATTCGTTGTCGTTATGAGTTATTTTGCCCG